>JAUELC010327076.1:0-14256 GCA_031471745.1 Cryptochiton stelleri
AGCTCTCGCGCAATCTCATGTGATCACGTAGTGAACCATAGTGAGGTAGAATTGATATTTCACTGCAGTAAAAAAAAACATTTATTTAATTTTGATATTACACCGCTGATAGCCTTGAACTTTGACCCACACAATGTCCCAACCTGATCTTCTTTTATGAGTGTCGTCTGCTCATTCATTGAGTCAAAATGGTTTCTGTCAAGACCCTTTCAATAGAACCGAATCACAAACTTTAACTTCACACGACATGATATAGTCCCAGTGATAGGCCAAGTTTCAGATAAAGGTTATGATTATATGGACTAATACATGTATGAGATTTATTTATATAATTTATTTGCTCAAAATCAAGCCATTCTGCAATTGTGGTTTAGCAAAATAACATTTTAAAAGGGAAAATAGACGTAGTAATTTTAAAGGGAGTTAATTTTTTCATTCCGACTTGTCCTAATCACATGCCCCTAATACTGATAGGGACACATTTTGTGATCGTTTAATTCTGTTAAATTATGATTGATATAAATAATAAACAGCTTGAATACCATAATATGCATTGCTCTTGTGCATGTTGGAAGTGATAACCCACTCGACAATTTACGTCTCGTGGGTTATTACTTCCAACATGCACGAGAGCAATGCATATTATGGTATGCAAGCTGTTTATTATTTATATCAGTGCAATATCTTCTATATAATAATGACCATGAATCGTATTCCATACCCTACTCGAATTTTACAGATTTTTCCTGCAGAACAGAAACATTCCGAATTTGTTTGTTTTTTTTCGTCACACAGTCGGAGATTGGAATAGAGTACCATCGCCAGTAAGATCGTCGCAAACGCCTTTAATGTTTAGAAATCAAGTCACTTTCTGTTACAGTGTACATTATACCAATAAGCAAGAATGATACTCATAACTGGAACACAGTTTTATGGATACTCATAACTGGAACTCAGGTTTATGGATAACAAACTTCTTTATTTTACACGACGTTTCGACACAGTTACAAATGTCTTTATCAAATATTCTTGACAAAGACATTATTAACTGTGTGGAAACTTCGTGTGAAGTAATAAAGAAGTGTGATATCCATAAATTTATTTTCCAGTTTTGGGTATCTGTAAACCTGTGTTCCAGTTATGAGTATCTATAGACCTGTGTTCCAGTTATGAGTATCTATAAACCTGTGTTCCAGTTATGAGTATCAATAGACCAGTGTTCCAGTTATGAGTATCTATAAACCTGTGTTCCAGTTATGAGTATCTTTAAACCTGTGTTCCAGTTATGAGTATCTATAAACCTGTGTTCCAGTTATGAGTATCTATAAACCTGTGTTCCAGTTATGAGTATATATAGACCTGTGTTCCAGTTATGAGTATCTATAGACCTGTGTTCCAGTCTAACGCACTCTAACCGAGTAAAGTATTCATGGATCACAAACTCGAATCTCAGCGGAGCTTCCAATCCCTCCATACTATATCACAGAATTAACTTAATACCAAGAGAGATAAATCTTAACGGTTTATTAAAATTGTGTTTGTTTGTTTGTTTGGTGACTAAAGTCATCCGCATTCACAGACACCAGAGAACTTTACAAAACATCGACAGGCGGCCTCAAACCTGTTTTATGTGCGGAGCACAGGAGTAGGTTAAGCTTGTTTGATTGTTTGGGTTACCGCTGTAGTTACGGTTATTTCATCATATGACAGCGAGCCAGCCCAATGGGTGAATGAAACCACCCATGAAGCCACTAGCAACAAACAATGACAAAATACAAGACAATCACAGGGCATAACAAGACGCCACAAACAGATCGGCTGCGTTATGCCTCATACCTCTGGGAGCACCAGGGCAACAGGAAGCTCCCTCCAACCGCCCGTGAGTGGGTTAAGCAGTCTAATGCACAGACGACGGAGCCATGGTGCGGGCCCCCCAATTATGAAAAGAGGAGAAAATCGAACATTAAAAATTGGCTTAGGATTGCAATCACAATTGACAGACAGTTCATTTAAGTGGTCTAAGGGATACTATCCCTGCTTGTTGTGTTGCTTTACAACAGACCGAGAAAAGGAGAGGTGCAACTGACAGTTCGGTAAGTTCTAATGATGTTTCATGTAAGTTCCTCCACTGATACGTACCTCAGAAGTCTTCAAAACGGTATTACTATTAATATGAACTCGAAATCAACGTTTGAAGAAATAACTCAGTGTTAATAAATTATACATTGGTGTGACACTAACAACACATCGACACCATGCAGATAAAGTACCGTGAAAGTTCGCTGTTCCATATACACCTTTGGTTATATGCAATGAAGAAATTATTCCACAAAGGATATTAGCCCGAGTCTAGTTGATCCAATAAACAGCTTAACATAATAAAGCAATAAAGAAACTCCGAATAGGTCCACAGATGTAAATCTCGATATTTCGACTTATTCAGGAGAATTATGAAGTATTCATTAAGGACAGTGGCATATACATACATTTTTAGAAACATTTGCAGAACTATGCACAACTATGGACATATGGACATTGGCACGATTATCAAGTTTATTCAACGTAAAATTATTATTTTCTTATAGACTTACTGTCATGAAAACACACATGTACAGATCGCCTATGTAAAGTGTCCTCCATCAACAGCAAAGCAATTACAAATATATTAACATAGCCTGGATATATATGTACAATTTTAATTATATTAAGCAAGAAATATTTGGCACAATATTGAGATACGCCCATGCCAGTAAAAATGGCAATGTCATGAGATACATAGATGTAACATATTGAAGTAATATTGGTTTGCACCTGGACCCAGGGGAAAACTGGTTACTCACAATAACTCTGTGATGCCCATCTGTCAAATATATTTGGACCCTGCTATAGGCCACCATGGACACCATATACATTGTTTGTTTGTGTTCTAATTCGCCAACTCAATCGAACACAAATCAATTATCATTTCAGCATGCCGCATAGTTTATTTACACAGAAAGCCCAGGGTGTGACGTCCAGCCCCGCTGTACAATAAAAATGAACTGAACGTAACTGAATTTCGATGCTAAACCAAGTTTCCAAGGTCTTATATAGACCGGCCTCAAAACTAGCCGAACGGCTATTACCTAAACCTATCGACCGCTTTATCACTGACCATGGCATCAGCATAATTAAAACTACAAAAAGCTACCAAACCAGTCTTTGCGACTCGGCCTGTTAACAAAACATAAACAATCGTCAGCACCAATGATAAATGTGTATTGTGTTCTAATTCGCCAACTCAAACGGACACAAAGCATATATCATTTCAGCACGCCGTATAGTTTATTTACACCGAAAGCCCTGGGTGTGACGCCCAGCCCTTCGACGGACAAAGAAAGCACCGAGAAAACATAATAATTCAAAATTACATTTATTAAAGGCTACAGTGCCAGGTTTAAGGATACTGAAAGTGTATGTTTTAAATCATCTTTGACGTAACCGTCTTTTACGTTTTCTGAGCGCCAACGACCATGTTTTTTAAACAGTGTATCAGGAACTCCTTTGTTATGGAAAATTGTCGCCCTACTTGATTTTTTTTTATATCAGGCCATACATGTCAAAAGACTGTGGAGCGAAATCTCCTTGAGATAAGCCCAAGCTCTGCTATCTTTTCAAGCAACAGTTCCCTGGTTCAAGTATAAGATAATCGAGAATTTCCTATTAATTTATAGGAACCAACAGACTTACAAAAAGACAGTCGTCTGAAAATAAATTTTTTAGGACCATCGGGAAAATTTGCCGCGGTCAAGTATCTTTTTAGCATGTTAAATAGACAAGTAAGGTTCCCGGCTCTACTTATTACAACAGAAGAACAGTCTCTAAATATGTCCGTTTAAGGTTTGAATGTGTAGAGAAAAAAAATCCTTATGCAAATATATAGAATCTCCCGTAAGGTTACTTAATTCCGAAAATCTTAGCTGCATCTCAGGCCAACAAAGTAAACCGTGAAGAACACGGACTGGAGACAGACGCTAGATTGTGGGGTTAACTAATGCTATGAAATGCAAGATCTGTTTGCGAAAATGGACCCCCTTGAACTGTTAATGAAAGCAGATACAAAGCCACATGTTGGCCACACTTACGCTTCTACACCATTCGGCCCACCGTTTATAACCCCAAGTAAAGCTTTTCAAACTGTTGTCTGCTCTACTCTTGAAAAGGAAATCTGGGAAAACTTCCACTGGATGACACAAATTTGAATTAGAAATTTCACTAACTTGTTTCCACATCCGGGTTCCGTAAAGGTGAGAAGACACTAAAACATACAAAAACATATTTTAGAAAATCTAGCCCTAGCCCTAGCTAATATAGTGCCCAAATGGCGTATATATATATATATCAACCCAAGCTGATGTTATGCCCAATAGGCGGGTCGATCAACCCTTGCTAATCTCATGCCCAAGTAGCGGTAATATATCAGGCCTAGCTCAGGCTAGCTGATTGTGTGCCCAGTTGGCGGGTCGATTAACCCTAGCTTATCTCATGTCCAAGTGACTAATATATCAGGCCTAGCTGATTTCGTGCCTAACTGGCGTAAATCTGACATGTATATAAATATATACATATATAAATATATATATTTTTTTAATAAACTTAGTTAATGCAACCAGATTTAAACTTTTTTATTTATTTATTTATATATATATCAGGTCAAAAGTTAATATGAAGCATCAAATCGTACAGCAGCAACTGGACTGACAAATTTGTGAGAACCAAACAGAGGATTTTTATTTCGACCAAGTATGAAAATATCTGTAAATTCAATAACATCGAGAACATACGGTTGCCATGATTTCACACTGGAAAAAGCAATGGCCAAAAAGGGGAAGATTCCCACAAAGGTATAATTTATGTCCCTTTAGCTTTACATGTGATTATATGTTTATTTACACGAGATAATTGGCATACTGGAGGAACAAATCAATTATTTTCTCCTTGCCAGGTTTGAGAAAATAAGTCTACAGCTTCAGAACGTGTATGATAACATAAAGAGTTAAATCGTAGCAGTTTTGGCATTCTCGAAATCAGCAAATCTGTGTATAGTATGTCGATCCCAGATATGATTCATAAAGTGAAAAAAGTCCCTTTTGACTTGCCAACCATCCCAATCAAATGTCCTATTTATAGAATCGGCTAGCTCATTACTAGATCTGGGAATCCAAACGAAATTTAGTTTTATGTTTAAGTTTGAACAAATATCATAAATATTCAATGCAAGAATATGAAGGCGTAATTTAGTACTACCAGTGGGTACAGTTGGAACACAATTTAGGCTATCCGTATGCCAAATTACATTTTTAGTTTTCAAAGAAAGTCTAAAAAACGAAATAGCTAATTGGATTGTCTTCAATTCTCTCCATGTTGAACTTTTGATAGATTCTTATAGAGACCATAATTGATGAAGAACGTGTACGTCCGAACCAGCTATAAAAGCTCCACAAGCATAATGGCTAGCGTCTGAAAAGATGAATACACCAGGAAAATAATGTTGAGAGAATTTCCGACAATTCAACTTGTGTACATTTGATAGCCAAACATTAAGCTAATTAACAATTGGAGAACGTCTAGACAATGAAAAAAGTCGATCGTAGGAATAGCGAGATCTATAGCGACGTACAGATAACGGGTCATAAGGCGAACAATATTATCAAGCACCGGACCGGCTGAAATAAACTTGCCGACTAAAGTAGCTAGTTGTCCAGCGGACACACACTTTAAATTTCTCAAAATAATATTTAAATCGTTCAACATATCATTTATACGTCTTTTTGTTATCAACAAGGACGACGTATTCAAATCCCAAAATTAAACCTAGCAGCTCTATACTTTTTTGAGGCTCCCAAACAGATTTATCTTTATGAATCATAAAGCCAGCATGTGTCAATGTTGGTTTTATAAAATCAGATTGTGCTTTACAAATAACAAAATTTGGGTGGTAACTCCACCAATCGCCTAAATATACTACAATCTTTATACCATGGCTTCGCCAGTATTTAACTAAAGGTCATGCACACTTAAGGAATGCATATGGGGCAGACGACAAACCAAAAGGAAGAACTGTAAAACACACAAATCTTAAAAAGTTGTCAACAATTCATGAAAACAGAAAATAAGTCTGTTGGGACTGGCATATATCAAGATGGTGGTAACCAGATTTCAAAATGAATTTGAAGATAAAACCCTCAGATTCTATATAATATTATGCACAGTTCAATCTTCGAAATTTATCCGATTTTGAACAACAAATTGGTTAACATATCCCAGGTCCAATATTAAACGCATTTTCCCAGACTTTTGAACAGAAACAGACAATGGTTTCACTACATGAGAAGGTGAGCGTACTTCAACCACGCAGCCTGTATGAATTAACTGTAAAACGGATTCCTTACAAAATCAGGATAATTTAAAGCGGACTTATATAGGTAATAATTTGAGATTCAAGAGGAATTGTCTTCAACGGAATGACCTATCAAAGTTTTATAATATTCAACATAAAATCGTTAGCCTTAATGTTCTTCCAAAAATGTACATGAGATTTTAATCTGCCTTTAACCATGTTATAGACAGAAGGCTTAAGTTTCGAATCACTTCAGGTAATAATTAGAAAATTATACTTATCATTATTAAATTTACTGACTGGTATCTGGCAAATCTCTTGCTGGGGCTGTGACGTTGCTGCTGGGTGAAATCGGTCACGGGAGCTCCTGAAACGGAGAGTCGACGGCCCAATGACCAACTCTGGACTACCGAAAACATGTGTCGAGTGCTGGGGTCCTACAGGCCGACATCTGTGGTCTGGTGTAGGTGGACTGAAGGCTTCTGGGAGTTACCTTCTGAACTAGAGATTAATCGGCAGAGGAAGAAGTACTGGGGGCATTTACACTTAGGGCAGTATCCATCTTCTTGTTAGCTTTATCTTGTCTTTTATGGACAGCCCTTATCTACGCTTGCCTAATCCTCTTGCCGTCCTCTGAATCACTGGCTGACTCGTTGGAAATTATATTCTTTCACCGTGTCCCATCCACAGGAAGACTTGTCTGCGAGTCTAATCAATTTATTTCTACACTTTATCTTATTACACACGGATTGTAACACATCCTGTGTCTTGTGTTTTTTAAGCTAACTGGCATAGTTGAATAAACCCACCGTGTCTTGAATGTCTTCCAATATATCCATGTTAAAGTCATATTGGTCAAAATTTGCGAAGGATCTGTTTTTCGTTTTTTCGCTGGCACCACTTCATCTACTATCTCGTCTTTAATCGTCTCTAGCTTGAGGTTAACGTTATGACAAAACATTTCGAATAAACGTTCAGTTGGTAACCCTGAAGCGTTTGGTATGTTGGTATATGTTGGATCCTTAAGCAACACAGAAGCTTACAACACGGTAAAGGTAACTGGACTTCGATGCTAAACCAAATTTCCAAGGTCTTATATAGACTGGCCTCAATACTAGCCGAACGGCTATTACCTAAGCCTGTTGACCGTTTTATCGCTGACCATCGCATTAACATGATTGAATCTACAAAAAGCTACCAAACCAGTCTTCGCGAATCGGCCTGTTAACAAAACATAAACTAGCGTCAGCACAAACGATAAACAGGTAGTACTCTCAGCTTATGATTGTCACAATCAATGGCTTTGTGGAAATCAGTACACACACTGTCCACCTGGTGTTTGCTATTAACTGATCAGCAACATTATCTACATAAGTAACAGGATTGGTCTAAGTGGATCTTTTTCCGAGAAATCCTTATTGTGTATCAATTAGTATAAGGTGGACAAGTTTGTAAATTTGAACGTAAACCACTTGTTCAAATAACTGATTTGTAGCACAAACGTTGCTCTATATAGTTTTTAATAATAGATTTGTCACTACCTCTAAATACTGGGATAACATCGCCCATTTTAAACTATTTTTGGCAAATACCACGTGACAAGAAAAGTAGATAAAATAAATTATTGACAAAAGTTTTTAAAAAGAACACCAGATATCTTACCAGATCAAAGAGTTTGGTAAAGATGTAATGCTATAAATTCTAACAATACATCAGAGAATGAAATAAATAACATATTACAACTACAATCAAAATATTTAAAAAAGAGGCTTTTCTTCGTTGTTTTCGTGTGATGAGATCAGATTTCAAATAAGTCAGCTACTTCTGTTGGTGTTGGTGTGTCTGTGATTGTGAAAGAGCCATTACAACTCTACGCTCCTCAAGCAGAGGTGATGTACAGACTAGCTGGTATCAACCGTTAGCGGTGATGTACAGACTAGCTTGTATCAACCACTGCTAAAGGAAGACTTCTCGGGAGATGACCACCAGAGGAAGCTCTGTTATATTAGATGTCAACGGTCCATTCAGGTTTTGTTTTACAGCGGCGTGTTTGTGTGCGTTTGTTTGTGTGATATACACGAGTACACAATCCCTGAAGTAGGCCTAGGTTGTTTCAAATATGGAACTGAACACGCGATAAAATAAAAAAAATCACTAATATAAGTAAAATAACTCAAAACTTAAAATCGGCATTAAATATTTGCATGTTACATATACATTAATTTATTCACATATAATAGCCAAGGAAAGAAAAATGTCCCCCCCCCCTCTTGTCTTGACTAGTTCTATTTCGACACCCTGTTTTGTTCAAAATTAACATAAAGGCTAAATTTGAAATGTTAACGGTTCCACAATTAACATTTAAAAACTGTATTGTATTAAATGCGATTTCTTAAGTGTGTATTTAGATGAACTCGATCTCTCAACATTACAACTATAGGACAAAACCATAAATCTTACTCAGTGGGCTTGTTATTGACTTAAAGACAAAGAGTGTTCAAGGCAAATAAATTGTGACCACAAAGAAAACTTCTACAGAGACATGTTAGATAAATCCGCTGGTTTACCTGGTTGTAGGCATGTTGTCGGCCGTATCAATTCTCTACATGTACAACATAAATGCAATAACTTTGTTTAGTTGCTTTTGGTTGTTTCTGAATTAGAACAAACATTTTTATATAGATCAAGGTGTCCTCTAAACAATCATTAAAGACTTCTGCAATTTTTATAACAAACAAAGACTTAAAACATTACTTTTACAGGACTTATGTTAGGATGTTCTTAGCATTGTACCTTATACAGCCACGTGTGTTTGTGTTTGACCTAGTTAATGACTACTCGTATATTTTTCTCAACTGGTGGATAGCGACGTATTTCTCGGGAGCCAATCACTGTTAGTGTGAAGAATCTGAAAATGAAAAGAGCTCCCTCTAGTTGTCATCTCCCGCAAACACGTCCTTGTTTAGCAGCGGGTGATACAAGCTAGTTTGTACATAAAAAAAACCCTGCTACAGGAGCGTGTTAAAACTCACGTTGGGGGCTTTTTCTTCTTTTTCCTTTGCTCTGAAACTGTTTTGGGTAAAACAGAATATCAACTTCTACGTTGTCCAAATAATCATTCTCTTTACTTTGTTACGGCGATAGAACGATTCTTTCTCAAGCAATAGACAGGCCGGATCAAGATCAAACCGGCCTGGGGACTTTCGCTTTCATGCCGGTATTCGTTTTATGTGCACCATCATCGATGACGGCATATAGGTAATCGTAGAAAACGTATATTGTCTCGTCAACTTTATTTACAGAAGGTAAGCTAGTAGACCTTGTTAGAGCAGAAAGAGTGTTTTTGTGTGCTGAAAAGCAGATTTGCGAAAGCTGTGAATAGTACGTTGGGGGTTCCAATCAACAAGTGCGATTATCGGCCGGAGTGAACAAACAACCATTTAATATCTATGAGTAATTTACTAGTTGTCATCCAAGGCTATTAAGAGACAGAAACAGTAAGAAACAGTTTAGAAACTTTACAAGTCAGATCTTCGGCTTGACTAAAACACAATATCTACAAATCGATGTTTTTTGTTTTGTTTCATATGGTGTCAATCAAGTTGATTCGAATCGAGTACATGGAGCAGTTTAACTAATCCAGTCATATATAAAACGACATAAAACCACTTGTACATTTTCGTGATGTATTGTTAAGCTTATGGAGAGAAACTTACTTCATCGTCAGTTACATGGCAAATTGATTCCCCCTGCAATATAACCTCGGGTGTTTCGAAACAAAAAAAATATAATATTTGTCCAGACCTTCCAAAATAGATTGTTTATTTGGTTGATTGGTGTTTAACGTCGTACCCAAGCGTATTTCACTTATAAGACGATGAATAAACTACGTCTATTCTGCCTTACTTCATACGGTGCAAAACCCGGGGAGGAAACCTCTAAAAATCAACAGGTGATAGCCGGAGTCAACTCGACTCCCTCATATGCCTGTGATCGATTTGGGGAGTCGAACCATTACGGTACATCGAAATAGAATCAGCAGCCCAACACTATATCCACTGAGCCACGGCGCGGGCCTCTCCAAAGTTTAATCAGGTAGTATGGGGTTGGCAGGGTATATATACTACAGCCGAGAATAAGGACTTGCAATCTCAACCTTAATTATTTCAGCTGCAGTTTCAAAACCATATCGTCGCCTGGCACAATTTTTTTTTTACACTTATTGTCACGATCGAATTCTAACACAACACACTGTGACGAGGTGTGTCATTCGTCTAAACTATGAGGAACATCAACAACGGCAATTAATTGCAATCTCAGCTTCATTTTTATGATTTGTTTCTGTCTAATATAATCCATGCTGGATTTCTAAGAATATTTCCGTAGCATCTTTCTTATATATAACTGAATCTAAATGTATAATTGAAATTGACTAGGAAACATCATTATCAACAGGGACAGGAAACAACAATCATAAACAACAGCAGCTACAACAACAGCCACAAATTGACTGAAAATATAAAAGAAAATACAAAATATAAGTAACGTACCAAATTGTACTGAACTGCATGTTACATGATAATTAATTTTCATGACAAAAACTTTCTGGTACTTATCTATTATTCTTGTTAAACGTTAACAAAATAATTAAATAATTATAACAGAAAGCTAATAATTCAGCAACTAACTTACAGAGTCTGTAAGTCTTATGCCTGACAACAATACAATTATTGCTATACTACACTACCTCAGTACCTCGGCTTTGCCCAATGTTCTCCAGCACAACCTTTCCGACCCGAAGACGATCTCGACTTCTACTGCATCACGATCATGACGGCTATGTTAAAGCACACCGCAGATGGATACTTACTAAGATGGAAATGGTCTCAAATCTATGGACCATCGGTCATATTCACTCCAACTATGTGCCCATTGGCTGTTTTTCAGAAATAAAATCGAAACCTACTTGCATACCTAACTCAAGGACGCTGGACATGCCTATCCAACGACGTTTATTCAGAGATGATGATCATATCTGCGCTTTGAGACGTGGAGGCTGAGGACGTTAAGTGTATAGTGGTCAATGGATGCTACTTCGATTGAAATGCATGGGAAATATGGGCAGGGAAAGACTTTTTGATGGGCTCTTGTATAAGCAGGGTGCTGCTAACTTTGTGCTGCTTCGCAAACAAAATGTTTTTAAACAAAATATATGCATTTTGATGCGTCTATTATCTGTTGTTTAGTTTTTTAAATAAATAAATACTCAATCTCAATTAGCTTTCATAACTCATTCCACTGATAAATTTCTATTTGTTTTTATATGTTGTTTAGAATGTATTTAGATTTTAAATTATTGGTTAATGTTTTAACTTCTATATTTTTTCCAATTTAATGAAATGATCTTATACAATAAAATTATATTTAACACAGGCGCCATTGAGGCGCAAGTACGGGAAGCTGTCGCATATTTTATCTTGGCCATATGTTCGGTTTATTACACGTAAGTTTTAAACTGAACAGAAATCGATAAATGCTCTTTGAAAATAAAAACGAGTTAATGCTGATCGCAACCAGACCCATACACGTTGAAATCCTATATCTTTATAATATTTGTTTTTGTATGTAAAACCTAGTTGTATTATTGTTTACATTATAGTGGTTTTGATTTGTATTGATATATATCTAATGCTTTGTTAATGTCATATGACTTGATAACGCTGTAAGAACCCATACCGAAACGTTGTCCTAAAAAACTGGTACCATACTTAAAGAAGTTATACAAGTGTATAGATTATATTGTCCCACAAGTTCATTACAAAGCTAACATTGATCTTCCTCGAGGACGCGGCTTTTGTTACAACCTGTCCTGCTCTGGGTGGGGTTTGGATAAATGCAGTTGAAAGCAAGACACCAGACAAAATCAGGAACCTGAAAGTGAAACCAAAAATAATTGAAATTGATGAATCAATAATACCGGGATACGGGCCCCCGTGAATCCATCGAACTCCAGCCATTTCGATAAATGAAAGGACTTATATGGTCGATTTACTGTAAATAAAGTTTTAAAAAACAAATATAAAAAAATCGCATTGATTTCAGTAGAAATCAAACCCAGATAGTCTGCGCGGAGGTAGAGTGCACTAACCATTCGGCCATATATATTATAACTTCGTATACAAACAACATTTCGATAGTTCGTCGTTGACTCATTTTATTTGCCTATTTATTCAAATATTATCATTCTTAAGTTTATGTTGAACATTTGACATACATTATTGTTTGAAATAATGTTAATAGAAAAAGTTTGACTTTGAATAACTTTTTATGGCGGCCATTTTTACTAAATTGTCTATTTGAGCATAACTTATAGTTTACAGGTTTTATTAAACAGGTTATGAAGTTTATTTATAATTAATCAAAGCTTTGATTAATTGCAGCCCTTTGGCAATACTTGTACACTATACATACACCATATATGTTAGACTTGATCAATAAAACTATTCGAAATAACCTAAAACAAAATTTGGTATAATGAAAATTAACATTTTATCTAAGTTTTGTGTGGCGGGTGGTTGGAAGGAGCTTCATGTTACCCTGGTGCTTGCAGAGCTAAGGGACAACAGGAAGCTGTTATTTCCTGTGATTGTCTTGTATCTTATCATTGTTTGTTACCAGTGGCGTCGGGGGCGACATCCTTCACCCATTGGGCTGGCACCCCGTCATATAAGTGAAATAACCGTAAGTAAGGCGTAAAACCCCAATCAAACAAACAAACAAATATTTGAGAATAACTTAGTTTACAGGTTTTGTTAAACAGGTTATGAAGTTTTTTTTATATAATTAATCAAAGTTTTGCCGTTTGATTAATTGCAGCCCTTTTGGCAATACCTTTACACTATACATTCGACATATATGTTAGACTTGATCAATAAAACTATTCGAAATAGCATAAAACAAAATCTGGTATGATGAAAATTAACATTTTATCTAATTTTTGCGTGGCGGGTGGTTGGAAGGAGCTTCATGTTAGCCTGGTGCTTGCAGAGCTAAGGGGCAACATGAAGCTGTTGTGGCGTCCTGTTATTTTCTGTGATTGTCTTGTATCTTGTCATTGCTTGTTACCAGTGGCGTCGGAGGAGATATCCTTCACCCATTGGGTCATATGAGAGAAATAACCTCAAGTACGGCGTAAAACACCAATCAAACAAACAAACAAACCATTTAAGTGGACAGAATTAAAGATGAAATGAAGAGAAATAAAAAATCAAGCAGGCGCTGTGTGTAACTGGTATAGAAAGCCGACGCAATATCACTGCTCCACAGAGAATGCTTACAGGTAAGCCTCTTTTTTGGAAAGGGTTTTGCGTAAAGACTTGGGTGAAACTTTAGACACGTGTAAATCGAAATGTTGTGTTGCAACCTACTGGCTGTCTGCGTATTGAATGTAGTATACATTATTAGCTACAATTCAGTATTAAGTGCATTATTGTATCTTATTGGGTTAATGACTTACGGCCGTGTGAACTTAACCCGCACTCCAATTACGGGCAAATCTCAAAATCGGTTGGTTTTTAACTCGTGATTAAAACAAAACTGTTGCGCCTAGCATAAACAGCTATACTGTAATGGATTTATTTACATGCTCGTAACGTTAACATACAATTAAATTTAATATGGCTGCTGAGTCATATGACCTATGACTTCATAATTTATAATTTATGTAGAACTTGATGTGTTCTATCTATGTATAAAATAGGACAGGCATATGTATCAAGGTGTTGAAGTTATAGAGCAGCAAAAATTTCGTAGAGCAGAAGAAAGTTTGACAGAATAATAATTAAAAAAAATGAATAAATAAATAAAAATAAGAAAAA
>JAUELC010327187.1:0-31639 GCA_031471745.1 Cryptochiton stelleri
TCCATATAAATGAACGTGCCACAATTCAATGCTTTTCAGTGAGTGTAATACAACATCAATAAAGATTTTATGCCAATTTCATGTAAACGAATGTGTCACAATTTATAACTTCATGTAGCCCCCCCCCTCCCCCCCCCATTTCCCCCTTTAATCATCAACGGAGCTGATAAAGTATGTTTTGACAAATTGAATTCAAACTTTCCATATGTTCTGTTGGGTTGTTCTTTGTTTGTGCATAGGGTACAATTAGTAATTTTTGTCAGAAATAAACATTTTTATTTGGTATTTGTTAAACAGGCTGTGACTTCTGTAGATGAGAAGGAATGTAAATTACACATCCCCAGAGCTGAGAGGGGTGACAAGGGGAAATATGCTGTCACGGTGTCTAATCCATCAGGATCAGATACTGCAGAAATTAATGTTGTTGTTCTTGGTAGGTTATTGAATAGTTCAAATATTATTTGTTAGGAGACTACATCCCCTGTTTATCCATTCCTGAGTCGTGTGTGGTTTGTGTCTGTTTTTTTCACTAGTCAAAACTAAGTGTGATTCCATTTGTGAAAATAACCTCTATGCTCATATGTCATAAAGAGATGACATTTTCGATCAATATTGTGACGTCACTTCGCTGCAATATGATGTTCAAGCACTATTGCTATCGTTGTGTGATGTTCTCTTATGCTCGTGCAAAATAATGTATATTTTATATATATATTGCTATCATTGTGTGTTGTGTTTGAAAAGATCATTGCAAGAATTTTGTTGAAGTTATTTTAACAGAGTTGGTGACATTTATTCACTATGGTGTCTGTGAAAGGTATGGAACAATAATGATGTTCGGTGGCTGGATTATCCGGTACTTTTTTTTTGTAAATTGTTGGATCTAAACTCAGTTGGACTTAACACTAAAGAACAGGGGGCTGTTTCACACAGCATTTGCAACGTTGCGCACACGCAGTTACCATGACGCCCAGCGCTGAAGGCATAGGGTCACCACGACAACTGCGTGTGCATAATGTTGCGAAGGCTTTGTGAAACCGCCCCCAGGAGTCCTTTCTTTTTCTCTTGGCACTCAGCGTAAAGGGTTAGATCCTTGACCGATGTCAGTCATTTTGCTTGGATTGGATGGAGTATCAGACTAGGCGTCTTATAGACAATGTGAGTGAATTGATGTTAAAATATGTTAAAGATTAATTGATTTGATTGAAATCATCATGCCACATTTTAATTGCAGACAAACCCGGGGCACCCCAAGGCCCTCTTACTGTATCTGAGGTGACTGCAGAGACAGCCAAGTTAACATGGGAACCCCCAGAGGACGATGGAGGGGCAGACGTATCAGGTATGCGGCTAGTGACAAAGGGAAATATAAACATACAACAAGTCTATCTGTGAATGATACCCACTGAAAGTTAAATTAAACACCCTGTCGACAAATTATCTACCGTTGTTTATAAATCACACAATGGTATGATGTTGCTTCAATTAAAAGTTTGTTTATGCAGAAGCATCAGAGATCACACTACCAATGAGCCAAAGTCGATCTATTACGTTTGTTGTTGTTGTTTTGTTCGGATTATGAGTTTTACTGCCCCTGAACGGTAACCGTCAGATACATGTAGTTCAAACGGTTAACTGGTTAGTAAAAAATGCTAACCGTTTCCGTTCTAAGATTGGTGTCTTTGCTATACTTTTAAAAGTAATCCCATGATAGGCTTGTGCAATACTACTTAATACTATAATAAGTCATTCCACTGTAAGATAGAATATAAATTTCTATTGTCCATTTTTAGGCTATGTTGTTGAGAAATGTGAAGTAGGATCAGATTTTTGGGAGAAAGTACCAGGTTCTGTTAACGGTACCTCTCATCTAGTCAAACGGCTTGATGAAGGTAAAACCTACCAGTTCAGGGTGCGAGCTGAAAATATCTATGGCATAGGAGATCCTCTTATCACAGAGAAAGCTACATTAGCTAAAAATCCATATGGTAAGTCCATAAGTACAAGTATTAAGTGTCAAGTAACTGAATAAATGACATGAAATACTTATATATTTTGCCTTTTAAGCTTTCGGAAATATCGTTTTTCATTCTCAAGATGTATTATAATATTTCCAAGAGCTTAAATGTTAAAATGCCATAAGTTCTTAGATGGGGCATGAGAGGAACTTAATTGTCAACAGATTATCCCATGCCACTGACAATGCACTTGGTGAAAAATGAAAGATTTGTTCCCATCCTCAATTTATTTAATGTTTTGTAGAAAAATCGGAAATAACAATGCAGAGAAAAAAGTTAATATTAGATGGTTTTTGTTTTCCTACGACATTTGATATCCTTCAAACAGTTAAATAGCCCTGATTTACAATTCATCGATGTTCTTTTTGCATCTACATAATTAGTTGATCAGTGTTCTCGTGCTTTTCGTTACAGTTTTATGATTGGTGATCCATGGTTTCACGTCTTTTGATGATAGTATTATGGATTATTGTGTAATTTTTCATTCTTATCATGATAGTTTTTTTGATTGTTTCTTGTTTTTAGATCCTCCGGATCCTCCCAGAGATCTTGATATCACCAAGTATGACAAAAGATCTGCCACCTTGGCCTGGAAACCTCCTCTGGATGATGGAGGAAACCCCATTGAAGGTAACTATCTATTGTATTTTCAAAGGTAAATCACACTGACTAAATTAAAAACCAATGAATAGTATTTCAATATTGTACACGTAATATCTTGAGACTTCACTCCTATCCTTGTTCATTTTCTGTGTAATCTGTGTAAATTTACAGTATAAAGTCATCTGTACATATTGTAAATCCTTGTTGTTTTTTTCTTGACTGTTTTTGATAATAATTAATATTTATATATATTTTTTCTTTTTAGGTTATCAGATAGAGAAGCGTGAGAAAGGTCGTGACTGGGTGACAGTGAATTCTGTACCTGTTAAAGACCCCACCTTTACTGTACATAATCTTCAAGAGGGACAGGTATTAGAGTTCAGAGTGGCTGCTGTTAATAAAGCTGGACCAGGCAAACCCAGCAAGGTTACCCCTCAACATACTGTCAGGGACCCTATTTGTAAGTGAATAGACATATATGATATGGTAATTGGATGATTATGTTTATTCATGTAACACTGGAGAATCCAGGCAACTCACAGGCCAGTTTCATTTTGCATCCACGGCAGAACACTTCACATTTTGGTTGTGAACATGCTACTGTTTAATGTTAGAGTACACATCGTCATATAAGGGATTGAAATACCCTTGAGCATGGCGTTAAACTCCAATCAAACAAACAGTTTGCATCATGTTAACACATCTGACAGACCAATGATAGCATCATGCAATCAGTGTATAAGAAGCTTCAAATATTGGAGGTCTTTTTTTTTGTTAATTTGGGCCACAGTGTAGATAATAAATAAGCAAATGATCAAAGTTTTTATCAACTAATTTTAAAATGTAATTTTGGTGGTATTGAATGTCATTTCAAATTCTACAGTCAATTAGGAATCAATTGCACTAGGAATAAGATACTCAGTCTTCCTGATAATAATTTTAAGTTTTTTTTTAGTTTTTAAAATTTAATCATCTTTGTTTGACTAGTTTGGATGACAAAATCAAAAACGTAATACAAACTTAAAAAGAATTATTTTTGTGACTTAGCTTCACTACAATACTAGTCTTTAATGTAGATATTATTATATTTATTTAGTCCCTGCTGGAGCCCCAAATACACCAAATGTGGATAAAATTACAAAGAATGCTGTGACTCTGTCCTGGGCTAAACCTACCAATGATGGGGGCAGTAAAATCCTGGGATATGTTGTGGAGAAGAAGACTAAGGATGGTGACTGGGAAGAAGTTAACTTGACTCCTATTAAGGATACTCAGTACACTGTACCCAATCTTAAGGAGGGAGAAGAATACCAATTTAGAGTTCGGGCCGAGAATGCTGCCGGTCCAGGTGAACCTAGCCGACCCACTCATTCTTTAATAGCTGAGGATCAACCAGGTGAGATCTGTTACTTGTTGTGTGTGTCCAGATTGTAGAGATCATCAGTGAAACAGGACATGAGATTTTTACTTTCAGTTACATTATTATTGTTTCCCAATATTATTTTGTACAACATTGTGGGTGTCAATATTATAGTAGGTGGTTGGTGGGAACTTGTTTTGTACTGGCAAGGAGCAACACAAATCCGATTTGTTGGGGTGTATATCACTGTAAATTTGCACTGCTTTATTTCATCATGTTTTGCATCCTGTGCTTGTCTTGTATCTTGTTATTATGTGTTGCCAGTGATGTCAATGGGGGTTTCCTTCAACCATTGAGCTGGAATGTTATCATATCAATGAAATAAAATGATGGCGTAAAAAATGCATTCAAGCAAAGTCTTTTTGAACTTTCTGATATTATCTTGGTAGCTTGACTTAACTTATGTAGCTACAAATGGAACAGTTGGACATCAGTTAATCTTTTCAAGCCTTAAAATGATAGCCTTGTTTGTGCTTGTAGATCGCCCTAAGCTGAACCTACAAGGTATTCGGGACATAACAGTAAAGGCTGGCCAGCAGTTCCAGGTTAAGATACCTTTCACAGGTCATCCATTACCTACAGCCACCTGGACACTGGAGGGTAACGAGGTGGATGCCACACCCAAGAGAGCGATTGAAGTGAGTTCACATTTAACCTAGACAACATACCTGTGTATTTTGTTTGGGCTACAGTTTATTTGTGAATATTTTGTATTTCCAGAAAGTAATCAAACTATAAATTTCGTTTTTGCATCTATCTCTTTGCCAGCGACTGTTGTTTTGTCTTTCATTTACCAAATTTAATGCTTATTAAACAATTGTTTATGTGTGTAACCAGAAGTCTATTGACTAGAAGTGTGCAACGCCAATTGTATCAGCTCAACGACATTGTGGGTTTTGGCCAGCTATTAATGTTTCACGAGACGTAGGCTGTGCAGGAGATATTATATGTATTCATTCCGCGCAGTTTGATTTTTAGAATTAAATGGTGAATCAGGGGTAATGAACTAATAGCTATAGGCGCTATTAAAACCATCAAGTTGCAAGTGACTCACAGGCTTCTCGTTTAATGCCTTAATTTTATATGTAAAAATGCATTAACAAACTGGAAAAAAAATCGTTGTCAACTAGAAAGGTTATAAATGGTTAAACAGGGTTTCCCATGATTCATCAGGCAGGTTGCGATTTTCAAACTTCGTACACTGTACACAAGAGGGCTCTACTCTAACAAGTCGACAAGAAATTGGCTTCAATGCCGTTGAGCAGAAGTAAATGGGACGTTGCATACTTCTAGTTAATATACTTCTGGTGTAACTTACTTGAACTGTTTTCATGTGAAATTTACAAATCATTTTGATCATGTTTGGTGAATACTACATTTGTTTAATGGATGAAGTTTTCTATGTTATCATCATTTGTGCAACAGTAACTACTCTGAAGAATGTGTCATCGGCATAAATCGATCTTCATTTCTTTGTCCTTCCAGAGTAATTAATGAGCTTTACTATGAACTGTTTGAACTTTTTATGTCAATTATTAGTCTCGTTATTGTTTTGGGCTAATTGATTAATTATGCTGCTAACTAATCCTGTTGCCATCATAAAAATATTTCTGAAGTACAATTCTTTGTTAACATTTTATTCTGCTTTCATTCACATTCCTTTAACATTATTATAGATGAAGGTGAGTACTCATTTACTACCTAACATAGATTATAGATTGCATTTGCATGCCTCTCTATCATCTTAACAAATTTCTGGTAATATAATGTAGTAATGTTGATGACAGAGCATCTCTGTTATGTTTGTATCCATCTTTACTTCAGTGAGTGTTAGTTATGTTTTGAGGGTGGTCAGTACATGCAGCTTCCTCTGTCCTAGTGCTCTCTGGGCTATTAAAGGACCAGACTGAAGCTGATTTGTTGTCCTTTACTGTAACTTTGCACATTTTTCAGACTGCACCATGTTTCAGTCCTGAGCTTGTCTTGTATCCTGTCTTTGTTTGCTGCCAGTGTGTCGAAGATGATTTCCTTCACCTATTTGGCTAGCACGCCATCATATAAGTGAAATAACCCTAATGTCAGCTTAAAAAACGCAAGCAAACAAGCAAATAAAAGTTTACACTTTATCAAATGTAACCCAGGGAATGTTCATGTAGTATTAACGCACCTGTAGAACTCTACACTGTAGACATTAATACGGAATGTTTCCCTGTAGACACACTATTTGCAATTGATATCTTTCCACTGCAGTCTGCACAAATATAACTAGTAGATGTATGAATCTTCTACATGGTTCACATAATGATTCAGATGATGATATGGAAAGCAGATGAAACCCAGATGAGAATGAACCCCTCTTGACCGCATACAGTATAAATATACATTGTAGCTCTGTCAGTAGAGTGTTTGGCCCTGGTAGCCAATAGTCCTGGGTTAAAACCCTGCATGCTCAGTGACACGCACAGTGGCACAGTACCAACCATCTCGAGCATGTGACGTTACAATAGAAACGTCATAGTTTTCGTTGATCACCACCTAGGTGAACTATTTTAGATTGTCAATCTATAATTTTGAGTTTACACAGACAAAAAAGGCGAACTGTTCTGATGTGGATCCTTTTACCCAATGGAAATTGGTGGTTCAAAAAAAGTGGTCTATTCTGAACTGGATTATTTTAGTTCTCTTTTTTTGTAAATGCAAAAATAAATCTGATCCAGATCAGACTTTACAAATCTTGCCCGTGTATTAAACTGCGGTTTTAGTCTTGCACGTAGAATAATTGATTTTGACTACATTAGAAGAATCTGCAAACAAATCCAGAAACCCTAAATGGGTTAATGTTAACAGGGGTAAAATTGGCAGAGATTTGCAAATTCAGGGCCAGTAAACAGAATAATGGGCCAGTTGCATGCATCTGCTACTATTACCTCTGACCAGCTATTTGGAATACCTGTCTCACATGCAACTGAATTTTCAGATTTGTTGACCAGTCACATTTTTGGGGCTGGTAAATGCCATTGAATACTGGCCACGTGACCAGTTACTGTTTTTAACAAATTCCACCCAAGCCATTGCTACATTATAAATTTAAAAAAAAAAATGTTATTATATTTATTTATTTATTTCACATATTTTACATAAATCATATATAGTAAAGTTCACATTTCGAAAACATTTATAGCTTCTGTTACAGAAAAAAAAGTGCAAATTTAACTGTAATAATAAACAAGTATTCAGTTTTCCAAATTTTATTATCAATTTAATGTACTGCTAAAATCTATAACTTTCTTATTAACTACATTTTCAGTTGAATGAAGACAGTGCCATCTTGATTGTACCCAAATCCAAACGAGAGGATGCTGGTAGATACAGTCTGACTTTAAAAAATGCTTCTGGCCAGGATACAGGTTCTGTCAATGTCAATGTACTGGGTAAGTCATGCTTTTAACTAGGCTGCATCACTTACGAGCAGGTCGCAGATTATTGCCAACTGATGCCCTAATCACAGCCAAACAATGGTTCCCCCTCGACTCTTCTATTGTCTAACTGACAACACATTAAGACTCAATAAGTGCTGAATGTGAAATGATAGATTGAAAAATCAGTTCATTTATATTTAATTGTTTTATTTAACTTCACCCAAACTGGTCACAAGGACCCACTTATAGCAGATAACAACAAATATGTGCAAGAATGTGAATTGTGAATACGCAGATATATAAAATTATATCACAGGATAATCTCACATTTATATCAGTTTCTTTTATTGTGGGTCCCTCTTTCTGTGGGTCCTTGTTCAACTGCATTATTGATTTGCACAATGGTAAATCCAACACCGGAACAAACTCTGCTGTGCCCCCTTCCCTTCATGCCTTAAGCTCATGCCAATTTTTCTTAATGCCTATGAGTTTGTTTAAGTTTTTTGTTCAGATAAATCATTATATTACGTGGTGGTTGCATTGATATGGCCACCACTGGTACACTGTTGTTATTTTTGGAAACATCACATTCTTTTGAACTCATTTGAGCTTTCTCACTGAAGTAGTTTATATTATAAAAAGAGTTGGCAAACGAACTTGTTATACACAAGCTTAAGCCCATGTGAAGTTTCCCGTTGGGATGAAAAGTATGGTGTATACTTTGCTTCCTTTTAGACAAACCATCTGCTCCATGTGGTCCGTTATTTGCTGATGAATTCCGTGGGGACAGCCTCACCCTGAATTGGGAGGTTCCGAAAGATGATGGTGGAGATAAAATCACTAACTATATTGTGGAGAAAAAGAAGAAGGGAGCTGGTAACTGGTCAAAAGTTAGCAGTTTTGTGAACACCCCGACATGTCAAGTGAGGAATCTTGAGCCAGGAGAGGAGTACGAGTTCAGGGTCCGTGCTGAGAACCCACATGGTATCAGTGAACCTCTGGAAACTACTGAACCTATCAAGGCCAAATACCCATATGGTAAGACACATGTTAACAAAATAATTCATATAAAAAGACTCCAAATCAAATCCTAAAATTAGGGCTACCATTTAATAAATAAATTTAATTAATTATTGTACTGTTTATAATAATAAGCAAGCATACATATAGCAATGGTTACGTGTACCATGAGTGTAGATCTAGTTGATCCACTGAATGACTAAACATAATAAACTCGGTAAGGAAACACTGATTTATTCCAATAATTCAGTGTTTACTTAGTGAGGGTAAAAACTGAGAATACACAACTCCATGTCCCTATTTGGAATTTCTTTGCTGATTCATAAATTAAATTGTTTTTTGTTGTATGTTTTATTTTATATCCCAGAAACAAATCTGATTATTAAATTAACGTAACATATTTATTTCATTCCATATCATGTTATCAGATCCACCAGGTGCCCCTGGAGAACCTACAGCCCTCACCACCTCTGAGGATTCCATCACGTTAGAATGGACACCACCCAGGAAAGATGGTGGAGCCCCCGTCAAAGGTTATATTGTGGAGAAGAGAGAAAAGGGAGACACGCGATGGGTCAAGTAAGTGAAGTATTCTATCATATTTTATCTGAAGTATGGCTAGAAAATTGCAAAAGAATGGAATGAAATATTTCCATAAGATTTGAAAGACGTCTAGAAGCCAGGGATAATACAATGAAGAAGAAAATCTTACTTCTGGATAACCACTTCTGTTCTCGTGCATCGAAACATTGTGTTCTATCACAAACGGGAGTGGTTAACACCAGAAATAAGATATTTGCAGTATAAATTATTTATAAAATAATAACAATACACAAAAGTCTCAAGTGATCTTAGGGAGATTTTGAATAATTATTTTAGGTCAAGTTAATGAAAGCTGCATAACTGTTATACTTTTATATATGTTCTCTTTTTATTACATGTAAAAAAAAACTTATTTTGTAGACAGCGGACATTTTAAAATGGAAGTTTAACACTGTGCATTATTGTTTTATTCTGTTAAGGGCTAATATTGGTGAAGTACTGGACACTGAGTACCAGGTGCGTGGGTTGACTAATGGTAAGGAGTATGAATTCAGAGTGGCTGCAGTGAATTCAGCAGGACCAGGAGACTATGCTGAGACTTCAGAAGCTATTAAAGCCAGAGCACCTCCAGGTAAGTCAAACCAGCTTTGTTTATATCAGATGATTCGTTTATTGTCACCTTTTCATTCTTCATTAAAATGAGGATTTTAAAAGAGTTCAAACGTTTCTGTGTGCTGTTGTTATAATGGAAGGGACATATAGTGATTGCTTTTTCCGCGGAGCTGTGTGCGTGTCCGTCATATCTTGTCTGGGCTGCATCTTGGTGGCCTTTTTATCAGGAAACTTTGGTGACAGCCTAGGTTGACTGGGCTGTATTGATGTGCTCTGTCAAATGAGTATGCCTGTACGTTGGTCTCTTTGTCCATTTGTACGCATCAATATGATAACTGAGCATCCATATTATATTTCTTGTTGCTGCTCTATCTAGATGACTGTTTGTGGCAAGAGAACACATGTAGGTCAACATGTAGCAGATACACAACTGAGACTAGATTGGAGTCATTTGCCTTTGTTGAGTTATTTTTTAACTGGACAAACTTTTATCTTACTCTTGAATTAATTTTCTTTTGTTAGTTGCTCCAAAGATTGGACTGGATTTCTCAGCGAAAGACATTATCGCTGTAGCTGGGAAGGAATTCCGCATCCCGATCCCATTCAGGGGAAACCCTATTCCAACATGTACTTGGAATCAGGTTGGTGTGACACGTTTTTCTTCACTTTTAGCACTTGTAACACAGGAAGCCATACATGTATGCAATGTGAAGGTATTAATGTAGCAGAAAATATAGTTTGTTGTGTTTTCTTCAACAGTCCATAGTTTTTGTCAGAAACTGTGTTTTCATTATATAAAACTGCCAAGGTTTATCTTCCCCTATTATCTTAAAAGGTCCACACATCTTCCTGAGAAGATGCACTGGCAGATGCGTGGAAGTTCTACTGTGTATTCCTGGGAAGATTTTCTTTACAATATGACCCAGCATGACATCGGCATATAAACATCCTAGGAAGATCTGTGGATATTCATGTGTATTTATCAGGATGTTCCTGGATAGATGTTGAAAAGATCCTGTGTTTTATGGGAAGCTCCAGTCTTTTAAGGGAAGCTAGACCCTGCCGGAAAAGACCATGTTATGTTTGTGTCTTTAAACATGTGTAAAGCTATCACTGTCCAAAATTACTCTATCAAAATTATATTTTTCTCAACAATTAGCAGTTTTAAAGCTTTGTCCTTATCTTTATTCGTTTTCAGGATGGTGCGAATATCTTTGAAGGGGACAGGATTAACTTTGAGACCTTACCTGATGTAATCTATCTCAAGAACAAGAAGGCTGAGAAGGGAGATGCTGGGAAATATACAGTTACCCTAACAAACGAGAAGGGCTCAGATTCTGCCGTTATAAATGTCACAGTTGTTGGTGAGTAGATCAGTTTACCCTTTCATTTGATTTAAGGACAAAGTATTATTGTAAAGGACATAATCCCAGCCTTCCCAAGTTAACTCCCATACATGTAAGATCATTTACGATAAAAAAAATAGTGTACAGTTAATGACAGTGTGTCCAGGTGCTGAAGATTTTGGTCTGGTGTAAAACATTGCGATTTCAAAAAACCAGAAGTAAAATTTGGATTGAAAATCATTGAATATATTCCCAATTGAGACCATTTTAATTTGTCAATTAACAACTTGGATAAGGAAAGTATTAATGCCTTTGTTTTGGGGTAATATTTTGATTTGATATATTTAACATCTTTAGCTGCTCCAAGCCCGCCAGAAGGTCCTCTTGAAATAACAGATGTATCTCCTGAAGGTTGTACTCTTAATTGGAATCCACCTAAGGTAATGTACATTCAGACATATCAGCTTCTTTCCCTACAAACACCAATAAAATAATATACAAGGATCAACAGGATAATTTAGCAATATTGTTTTGGTTTTGTTTTTCAAAAAGTTTTTCTCCTGAAATCATCACAAAAATGGTTTTGTTATTAAAGACAGTCTTATCCCCCATGAGGTCAGTTGATCGAAGCACCATTATTTTAATCCTCAATATGATTACGATCCACTATGTTGTTCGTTATTAGTGTTTGAATCTGATTGCGTTCCACTATGTTGTTCGTTATTAGTGTTTGAATCTGCTATTATCAGCCTTTGACAACCTAAGGATAGTTGTGGGAAACCTCACTCAAGTGTATGTACAGAGTGTGATTTTTCGTGATGGTCATTTAATTTGTTTCAGTTAAACGATTTAAGTGAGTGGCAAATTTCATCAATTGCACTAGCACCATTGTATGTTTATAAACATTGAAGTACTCATCTTTTCCATTGATTGTAGGAAGACGGTGGCGCTCCTGTCACAAACTATGTGGTAGAAAAGTTAGATCTTCGCACTGGTAACTGGAGTGGTGTGAGTAAGTTTGTCCGTGGCACCAGTTATGAAGTCCTTGGTCTCACTGAAGGAAAGGAATATAAATTCCGTGTTCGAGCTGAGAACAAACATGGTGTTGGAGAGCCATTAGAAGCCAGAGAACCCATGATTGCCAAGAGTCCTTTCTGTAAGTTAGACTTATTTATTTATATACAGTTAGAGTATATATACAATTGAGGGAGTTAGCAAGATTCTAGTTCCCCGAGACCAGGACTATTTCCTTCAGCAACTCCCTTTATTCTATAATTTAACTGTTTTATTATTCCGATACAAAAGCTAAATAAAGATTCAACTATAATGTTTAATTTATATTTAAAGTTCAATACAATGACTTTTTTAAAATAAATAATAAGTCAATGAGAGGAGATTAAATTGTAAGAAACAGTTGTCTGAGATGAAGGCTGCGTTCTATTTGTGATACCTCCGCTGATTGGCCAACATCAAAACACCCCTCCCACCTTGTATTAGCTTGAGAGTATAGGTGTTAACGCTGAATTTTAGGGAAATAGCAATAGAAAAGGTTAGAGGTATAATAATATTAAGTAACACATGGCTGGTGAGCTTCATGTGCGCAGGTGCTCCCTGAACTGAGAGGCAAACAAGCCGAACAAATATGTTGTATAAAGCCATTTTCTTTTACTCAAGTTCTTGGTTTATAATAAGAAATGTTATTGTTAGAAGAGAAAAAAATGTTGTTGAATGTATGAGTCTAAATAACCAAAAGTATACGATGGATAATGAACAAAGACTAATTGTTTTGCATAAAGTAAAAGCATCATCAGGAAAAAAATATTTGAAAATTTGTATTTGGTCTACTTGCAATTGTCATTCCTAGCTGCTCCTGATCCCCCTGGAAACCCAGAGGTTATTGATATTGATCAAGATAATGTGACTCTGTCCTGGGCGCGCCCTAGGAATGACGGGGGTAAGAAGTTACAGGGATATGTGATAGAGATGAAGGAGTTGGATGGAAGGAAGTGGAAACCAGTTAATGACTACCCTATCAAGGATAACATGTACAAAGGTATCTCATTAATTTTCAAAATTTGTCTTTTGATTTTTTTTTTTTTTTTCTGATTTTTTTTTTTTTGACAGGTAAGTATCATATAAAGTAATGTGACAGCTCCAAGGAATGATGAATAATTAATTGTGGTTTGATCAAAATATCTTCGATCTGCTGATGATGTTTTAAATAAACAGAATTATACAGTCATTATGAATTGTTCATCATTCCTTGGAGTTGTCACTTCACTCTGTTATTCTTAAACTTTCAGTAAATTATTGATGTTTTGGAAATTCTAATATTAAGTATCTAATCGATAATGATAATGTTGTACTTGATACAATTTGAAGGCTATTTTTGTCATTTAAGGATAGATCTCTCTTAGTAAATGATCACTATATAAATGGCACAAAATTCATCCTTCAATTGTATATGAAAATATCTATATATTTTTTATCCTAAACCATCTAGTAAAATAACCTTAATCTGTTTTTATAATTACCATAACTGATGAGGACACATCAGAATGTTGACTTTGGTTATTAATTATTCATTCATTAGAATGGAGCCGCCCCAAAAAATCATGTATGTGTGTATGGTTATTAATTGCTAGAAGGAAATAATACTGACATGGGGCCTGTTCCTAAAAGCGCTATTAGCTTAAGTTAATATTAATAACCAAGACAATAAGTTCTGAAGCATATTGTTTCATCATGACAGTTAAGATCAACTTGGTGTAAAAATTGCTTAGTGGAACAAATGCCTGTTTATGTAACTTGAATAATCTCAGCATCTATATCATTTTATTATTTCCAGTGACTGGTTTAAAGCCTGGTAACTATGAGTTCCGTGTGAGAGCCAAGAATGCTGTTGGTTTGAGTGAACCTAGCGATACATCAGGATCTGTAACTCCAAAACCAAAATTCAGTAAGTCTTATATATTTGATAAATCATAGTCACTACGAAAAACGATTTATAATCCATTTAGGTACATATCAATATGTTTACGTCTATTTAGTCATCTGGTTAGTATGCAAGGCATATGGTATGGTATTA
This sequence comes from Cryptochiton stelleri, assembly GCA_031471745.1. NCBI lineage: Eukaryota > Metazoa > Mollusca > Polyplacophora > Chitonida > Mopaliidae > Cryptochiton > Cryptochiton stelleri. Next base: position 14,070 of record JAUELC010327187.1, read on the forward strand.
TACCGTATTAGTTTACCGACTATGCAAGTTACTTATTAGCTTGTTTACGCCACAACATGGCGCTAAGTCTGTATTTACAATACATCCAAATATTTACAAGTATCAGTAAATGATTCTAAAAATGTATTTGTCTCATAAGAATTACGGGCGAGGCATTCAACACAGGCTTTTATAGGCTCTAGGTAAGTCTCATGCTCATGCTAAAAACAGACTTTAAAGAAATAAAATTTCCATGACTCAACAATGGATCAAGCTTTTGTATTGTCTAACACAGGATTTTTTGTGTTATTCTCATAATTTTGAACATGTGAACAAAAATCGATACTATATGTCTCCTGTTTTATCTTGATATTAAACTTCCAGCCTATTATTACGGCAACATTCTTCATATTTAGTTATTTTTGTACGTCATATAATTATTCTAACATGAAATGTCTAGAACATTAGAAATGCATCACTATGGGCTGATCACTATTGGCTTGTACTGATGGTAAACATCTGATTGCAGCCAAGCCAGATGCCCCTGGAATGCCAGAAGCAACCAATGTTGGAAGAACTTTTGTGGATCTCAAATGGGAAAGACCCAGAAATGATGGTGGAAACAAAATCACTGGTAAGATATACAGGGAAGAACACATGTTAAACAGTATTACAGTGTCCACTTTCTAGTATAATGACGTTGTGGTCTTTCATGTTAGGTAAGGACTTAACTTTAATGATTGCTCACCATCAACATAAAAGTGATAAAACCTTGTAAATTGATCACTTTCAAGATAAAAATTAAAGCACATTGATGCCTCTGGCAATGCAGCTTTGGAATTATTTTTTATTGACTTTAATTTCCTTCCTCATAGAGTTGACATTTCACTGTAGTTTTCAGTTACGATGATGCAGAAAGATGCAGAGGGTCATCCCACATCCAACACTGATGACGTCATTTGACATAATATTGCAAATATAGCATGCGGATTCTGGTTTGAAATCCGCAAAAAGAATTCAATGAGGATGTGATTTATTTTAATTTCAGCTTGATATACAATAAACTATTGCTACGTGAATGGTAGAAGTGATTACCAACATGTGTGTTGTTACCTTCACTATTGACTTGGACAATGGATATTTTATGCTTAGTTCACTGTGCTATAATCTTTTAATACTCTAAATTCCCCACAACCTGAAGGAGTCTTTGTTGGCACGCCTAACAACCAAAATAGCACATCATTTTGCTAAGACCAACGATATGCTGTTTTGATTTAACATTCAATTTATATCACAGGCTACAATGTGGAAGTTCGTGACAAGGACTCCGATACATGGAGGAGAGTTAATGATTACCCTGTCCTAGATAACTTCTACAATGTTGCTAATCTGAGAGAGGGAGATGAGTTGGAGTTTAGAGTGGCAGCCATCAACGCTGCTGGTCAGGGTGATTTTAGTAATGGGTCAGGAGCTATTAAAGTGCGAGAAAGAGTCAGTAAGTACTGGATGAGTTATCAAACTTTGAGTGTCTGACACTAAAATTTATGTGAATATGATTTGTGCAAAGAAAAAAAAGAAGTTTGGACCAAGGCAAAATGATGGCTGAGTCTTTAAAAGGAAAACAAATTGTATAACAATTACATATGCAAAAACATTTCTTCAAATTTATACAAAGTTAGGGTAGATAAATGCAACCTACTGTATCCTTCTGAGTTTCAAACATAGTTGGCCGCTCCCATGGCTTCTGTGGGTACCCTCAAGAACATCTGGCTAAGGGCAGCATGTTCCGATCACAATCATGCTGTCTTCACTAAAGCCAGTCGCACACCTTTGCGATTTTGTCGCAAGAGACAAAAGCGTGCCTTGTACTAAAGGTGTGCGGCAGAGTTGTGTTAAGATTTTGTCGCTTGTGACAAAATCGCATGAAATATTTAGATTTCTTGCAACAATATCTGTAGTGGTCGCAAGGTGTGCGGTGACTTTTTTTTATGTCATAATTCGATAACCAATAGACGGTGAGGTTTAGGTCACATGACCAGTTGATCACATGACAAACATCAATATCATGGAATGCCTTTTACTTGCGATTTTGTCTTAGAGGTGTGCAGTGAACGTTCTTGTGACAAAGTCGGCAGGCCCTTCACCTGATTCTGTCTCTTGCGACAAAATCGCAAAGGTGTGTGCCGGCCTTTAACACTGGAGGAACAATATTGTTCCAACAGAGCAAAATACTTCACATTTAATGGTTGTGCTATTGTGGCTATATACTGTTGGAGTACACTGCCGTCATACACACTGTAAGTGAAATACCCTTAAGCACTGTGTAAAACACCAACCAATCAAACAATCAAAATCATATTATGTGGGAGAGCTGCCAATGAATTGCAGAAATCTGAGTGGATTCCTCCACCATGTATACTGGCACTTCTGTCATAGAAGTAAAATAATCTTCAGTGTAGTGGAAAACATAAGAAAACCAAATAAATTATTACATTTGTATAGTTTATTTGGGATTTACCACAGAGGTATTTAAAGTTCTACATGCTTTCAACATGGGTTTTGTTTATCACTGAACAACTCTATTTATTTCATTCCAGCTGGTGCTGCACCTGACTTTATTAAGAAGATTAGTAAAGTCCGAGCACCCATTAATGGACAGGCTCTATTCACTGCTCAGATCTATGGTAAACCAGATCCAGTGGTCAAATGGTGAGTTGCATCTAATAAACAAGCATTTTTTAACTCAATTTCTCTTAATAATGTTTAGTCAATTAACAGTATTTTGGTATAACACTCTTAGTTAGAACAGATACTAGTTTAGAAAATTTGCAGACTGAGACCTGTTCGGTGGTCAGCATTTACTGCTGACTATTTCGTGCTTGACTCTGGACTAGTAATTTGGTTCCCATACTGGTCTCCATCCATTATCTGCTCTAAGAGAGTTTTATCCCTTCAAAAATACAGCCAATATGGATTTTCACCTTGCTTAACACATTTGATGACCAGAAAAGTTAAGAATCATCTCACTGATTCTTACATACTATTTTTCAAAAACTTGCCTAAAGATTTCAATCTTGTGCATACATTTGCACAGATTTTGCTCAGTTATTTTGTCACCTGGATGCATCAGTGAAACATGTTAAAAATAAAGATGAGATATTCAAAATCTTGTGAAGTGGAATGATTTAATTCTTCAGTTATCTTTGTGTATCTTTAAAGGTATAAGAATGGTCTGGAGGTTGGAAGTGCCACCAGAATCCAAGCTAAACAAGAAGATGACGTGTGCACTCTTCTCTTCAGAGATGTCTATGAGAATGATTCAACAGAGGTTGTCTGTGAAATTTCAAATTCTCTGGGTAAAATCTCATGCAGTGCACATTTGGAGGTACAAGGTGAGTGGTTCATATAAACACTGATATCTAGTGAAATCTGAGGGTTCATTTTATTCACTGATTGATAAAATAACAAACAATAGAAACCAAGCACAATAAAATAATATTTAAAAAAAAAAACACTGTTGCATGGAGCTAGGAACTCTTTGAATGGGAAAATCTCCACATTGTTATAAACAAAGTACAATAAGAGCAATGACATTCCGAAGAATGAAAGGTTACACTACTCTAGTGCTACATGTATTTTCAGTGGATGTCAAGGATTCATAAACAAGTGCCTTGTTATCTGTACAAGTTGTGGAAGCCATGCATTTTTTTAAACACAAAAGGCGATATTTTCTGCAACTTGGGAAGCCATCAACTTCTATGGCCAGAGATAGTAATTGAACAATACACGCTAAATTGTGTAACCATTTCTATTCTAAGTTTCTGTTCTAAATTCACAAGATGTAAAACTGATAAAAACATGTGTTGTTTATTTTAGGTTTGCCCACAATCGACCGTGAACCCAGAGATCAAAAGGTTCTAGTTGGTGAACAGTTTAAGTTAAAGCTACCTGTCAGTGGTACAGGACCATTTGAGTTCAAACTAAAGAGGAATGGTCGTGAAATTCAACCCGATGATCGCCTGAGGTTTTCTCCATTTGATGATTATGTTGTGCTCAATATTAAAGGTATGTTTCCATTGCTCAAAGCTTTACAATTCTGTGAATTTCTCCACAATATCGTCAATGACAGACTATTATTTTATTTTATGGAGGTGTCATAAGTGACTCAGACTCTTTCATATTTGAGATTAAATGACAAATGTATAGTATTCAACAACAGGGATAATTGATTTTTGTTCAAATGTCTTGGCTACTGTTATTGTAACCTAAACTTTTAATCAAGGTCTTTGTAATCAGCTAAATTTCCTTTGTATTTGTACAGAGGCTGAGCGTGATGACACTGGGCGTTATGAGATTGAAGTTAGTAATGCCAGTGGAGTAGTTGTCGCACCATTCCAACTTAAAGTTGTCAGTAAGTATGGTACAAATGTAGAGTTTTATTTTTTATAAAAATACTTTACAAACATTATAAACTGTTATTAGTATTTTGTACATTTTAAATCTTGTTAGGCTTGTGCCTTAGTGAATAATGGTCTAAGACTTTTAAGTCACGATTGCACAAACATCCACTAGAATTGTTATTCTTAGGTTCTGTCAATTTCTGGGAAAAAGTGCTTGAAATACTTAAATCAGACAAGATTCAACAGACGTGTGTGTATTTTGCATCACTTTCAGGTCCCCCAGATACGCCACAAGGTCCCCTTGGTGTTTCTGATATTACAAAGAATTCATGTAAACTTCAATGGAAACCCCCACGAGAAGATGGCGGTGCTAGAGTTACACACTACTTGGTGGAGAGAAAAGATATCACTAAACCTTACTGGACAACTGTCTCCTCACAATGCAGAGTAAGTACCCACTTTCTCAGGTTTTTTTCATAATAATTGCAGAAAATGAGTAAGCACACTTGAGTCTGAAACAATTATCAGAACAAATGTATCTGTATATGTTGTTTTGCTTTTTTACTCCAAATGTAACTTTGTCCAATTGCAAGCAACACAACTGAAGACTATTACCTTATTAACAACTGCCATCTGTTTCCCACTATCTCAGAGGTCAAATATTCCAAGAACCTGTTTATATTGCGATCTCACAGAAACTTTTGTGTCACTGGTGTTAAGAGTTTTGCATGATAATCACCCCAAAAGGATTATCCAACTTGAACTAGTAAAGTACTGTCAGGGTCTAGCTTCCCCTGAGACCCGGGATCTTCTCAACATCTTCAGCCAATTTGGGGAGGATGATTCAAACATCTGCACAGGAACATCACAGGAACTTCTGGGATGTAACGCAGATGTTGTCATGCAGGGTTAGTGTGTATGAAAGCCTTCACAGAAATTTCTAGGGAAGATGTGCAGATAATCCAAACAAATTCTCGGGAAGCTAGAACCTGACGCAGGTGGTTGGAGGGAACTTTCTATTGCCTTGGTGCTCTCAGAGCTAAAGAACAACATGAAGCTAATATGTTTTGTGACATCCAGCACTGTAAATTTGCACAATTTGTCTTATTGCACCATGTATTATCATTAAAAAATCATTTACCTGATTGTAATACACAGGCCCTCTGTTAATCAGGAAATTGTAATTCATGAACAATGGTCTTGTCCTGTTACTTGTATACAATAAGACAATTCCATCATTTCCAAATTTCACCTATAGTTTATTTTGTTGTTTTTTCATCAGGATAATAATTTTGATGTGCAAGGTCTGTATGAAGACAGTCAATATCTGTTCAGAGTGGCGGCTGTCAATGAGAATGGTAACAGTGAATATCTAGAGGCAACCAACCCTATCATTGCCAAGATGCAATTTGGTAAGCTAAACAATAATTATTATGAAACAGCTGGTTAAAACTTTTGAGTGGCATTTATAAGTTAGAAATGATAAACAAGAATTGATTTATATGGATAACAACTTCTTTCTTTATTATTCTTCACAACGTGTCCATCTCGTTCCAGAGATTGGCGTTTTCAAGTGGTTAAGACGTATCTTGTTCATTTAGCCTTAGTTCAACTATTCCAATAGTTTAACTTGCTAGTGTTTAGACCTTCTAATGATATGATTACTAAAATTATGCAACCTTTATGAAATGTTGTACAATGTGCTGCAGCATGACTTGTAACTTGTAACAATGACTTGTAACTTGTAACAATGACTTGTAACTTGTAACACTGACTTGTATCAATGACTTGTAACTTGTAACAATGACTTATACCTTGTAACAATGACTTGTAACTTATAACAATGACTTATAACTTGTAACAATGACTTGTAATTTGTAACAATGGCTTATAACTTGTAACAATGCCTTGTTACTTGTAACAATGGCTTGTAACTTGTAACAATGACTTGTAACTTGTAACAATGACTTATAACTTGTAACAATGACTTGTAACAATGACTTGTAACTTGTAACAATGATTTGTAACTTGTAACAATGACTTATAAATTGTAACAATGACTTGTAACTTGTAACAATGACTTATGACTTGTAACAATGACTTATACTTTGTAACAATGACTTGTAACTTGAAACAATGACTTGTAACTCGTAACAATGACTTATAACTTGTAACAATGACTTGTTACTTGTAACAATAACTTGTAACAATGGCTTGTAACTTGTAACAATGACTTATTTTTGTTTACAGATAGGCCAGATGCACCTGGTACGCCTGAGATCACTGAAGTTGGTGGTGACTTTGTTAGTTTGAACTGGCAGAAACCAGTCTCTGATGGCGGAGGCAGAATCAAAGGCTACTGGATTGACAAGCGGGAGCATGGATCAGATAACTGGCTCAGGGTCAATCAACAACCTTGTATCACTAATATATTTAATATTCCAAATCTGATAGAAGACAGGCAATATGAGTTCAGAGTGTTTGCTGAAAATGAAGCTGGACTGAGTAAACCATCATCCAATTCTAACTCCATCAAAGTCAAAGATCCAAATGGTTAGTACAGAAAACAAGAGATGAATGTGTGTATGCCAGCAAAACTATTTCAGAAGCAAGCCTTTGGATGCATGATACTGTTGCAAAATGTAGATGATCTGAATACATTAATGATCAGTTTTTTTTTCTTTGGGGACTTTGAATCCGTATTACCTAATTTCATCACAAGCTTTTTGATATAGTTTAATGACATCTTGTTACATAGTTTCCTCTACCTTTTGTAAGTTTACATATCACACGGTTTTCTTCTTTTCTGAACTTGTATAGAATACATTTTATTAGCAAAATAGAACACTAACTATTCAAGATGGCTCCTGTATTTTAATTGCCGCAAGACACTATTTATTTCTGTTATAAATAATGTTTGATAATGGTTTTTCTCCCCTATAAAGACAGATGATCTTAGCAATTATCCTATACTTTCCAGGATAATCTTGAGATCTTCTAATATGCAATAAAGAACTGTTGTAATCAGAGTATGTTTGTTATTCAGCTGCCTCAGTACCGGTCTTTGAAGCACCTCTTCGTAAATTACAAGCTGTGGAGGGAAAGACTGCTCGATTTGAGTGTGAAGTCAGTGGAACTCCCAAACCAGAAATACAATGGTAAGGGGCTGTATGTGGAAATGTGGGTGCTTAGTGGTGATAATAGAGGCTACAGGTGGTTGTTGAGGGCTTCCTGTGCCCTTGTGCAATCTGAGGAAAGGCAAGACAGACCATTTGTTGGGGAGTCTTCCATTTGCACACTTTGTATTATTGCACCATGTTTTGTGTCGAGTGGCTTGGCATGTCGTCGGTCGAGTGAAATAACCTTCAGGATGGCGTAAAACCCCAATCAAACAAACAAACCTAAATAGAACCAACATAGACAATTATCTATATGTGGATTAAGAAATTGGATGATGCCAATATGATGATAGGTGTTTTAACATTTGGTCTGAAAATTTTATATGTGTGTTGTCGTATCATCATTAAAAGCTATGCTAAGATATTAATGTATGTTGTATTCCATTGGAATTTTTAAAAAAAACAAAACAATCCTGAGTATGATGTAAAACATTGTACAATATACAATAATGGACTTAAAATTGTGAACATTGGTTTTCATTTCAGGTTTAAGGGTATGCGTGAGTTACACGATGGTCCTAAATATGAGATCTTCACGGAGGGAGATAAGTGTGTGCTGATTGTCAAAGATGTATATGGGGAGGATGCTGATGAATATGTGGCTAAGGCTTCCAGTAGAGGCGGTTCTAGAAGCAGTAGAGCCAGTCTGGAAATCAGATGTAAGTTTTATATATTCTAATCATCTGTGTTACATCGAGACACGATTTCTGTAGAAGCAGACACAAGTTCTAAAAGCAGTTCAATAAGCAGACACAGATCTAGAAACAGTTACAGATCTAGAAGCATTAGAATATCAACCTGGTTAAAATAAAAAAATGTGTGGATGGACATTCAATGAAAATGTTTAAAAGAAGCATTTTGGTTAATACAATGGATAGAGTGCTCAACATGGCATGAACACCAAATAAGTGAAATGGTTGGACACAATTTAAGATAAGTTATAGCCAGTAGTATGTAAACCATTTTGCTGAGGTAAGATTAATTGTTTATAGAATATTCATTCATAATTTATTAAAAAACTATATTTTTGTAATTCCATTTTTAGCGCCACCAAAGATCAATGTACCTCCACGATTCCGTGACATTTGTACTTTTGAGAAGGGTGAGACAGTCTTCCTGAAGATTCCATTCACAGGTAATCCCAAACCCACTGTGACCTGGATCCGTGATGGTGAAGCATTGAGAGGTAATCGCTTCACACAAGAAGTCACAGAAAGACATGCCATGCTGAGCATTAAAGGAGCCACTAAAGATGACGATGGTCCCTACAGATTACAGCTTGAGAATGATCTAGGGTCTGACTCAGCCATTCTTAAAATACAGGTCAATGGTAAGTAGGTTTGGACAATTTGCAAAGAATATCAAGATGATAAATATTATTAGGAGAGGTCACTCCTTCTAAAGTATTCATAACCCCTTTTAAATCTCATTAGTAAAATTTTTACAATGTATGATTTTAAAAGACCATTTGGTGATGAAATTTATTAATAACACAGCGTTGCCAATTTATTAGCAATATTGAGAGAAAAAAACATACTGGCAGTACATTTCCTTCTTGTATATCTTGTTTTCACATTTTAGATTGCTACCTATCCGTTACTGAAAAAACAAAAGACTATATGGGTCCAAACTTTTCAGTTGTTTTTAAAATACATTCTTACATCTTTGTCAGACATGAGGATGCAATTCAGAACAATGTCAGAATATACATAATTTAGAAGTTGGGATTCATGTAGTATTAGTAAACCAACTGCTAAATGACACTCAAAGATGTAATCCTTTACTGACAAATTTCTGAAAAAATATTCAGCCTATAAATGTTGGCACCAAAAATAAATGTCTGATTTTGTTCCAGACCGTCCTGATGCACCAAGGTTCCCTGTTGTGGAGAACATTAGAGATGACTCTGTTGTGTTATCATGGAAACCTCCTCTTAATGATGGCGGCAGTTTTATTACAGCTTATGTCGTGGAGAAACGAGAACCTCCAAATATATCGTGGACAAGAGTTGCTTCTACAAGGTCTGTTGAATATTTAATGCTGGAAATAAAAAAAATAAAAAATATTCCAATACATCACGTAATGTAAAAGTGCAATATTTCTGAGCCTATGTCCTTTACTCACCTATTAAAATTCGGTAAATAAGAAAATATATTCCTATAATCACACTGGCACAGGGATGACGATTAATAAAAAATCGTTCAATCATCTGATGTTCTAGATAAACTCTCAGAGACAAGTTTTTTCAATGGATCTCAATTTTGAGTTGTAATGGATAACCGCTATACATCTCGAGAGAAGATAATAACAATTCATATGTAGTTATTTTATATATATAAGTATAATTTTAGTTGGTTAAGTTGATGTATTATGCTATTATTGTAGGTTTGCACATCATAATATCACAGGGTTATCACCCTCTAAGGAGTATGATTTCCGTGTGATGGCTGAGAACTTTTACGGTCGTAGTGAGCCATGTGAGACAACAGCCTCCATTAAAACTCAAGAGCCAGAGGCAGTACGCAAGAAGAGACAACTTGAAGGTACAAACAAAAAAATTCTGTTATTCTGTTGGGAATTCTAATTCTATTTTGTTCAGTAATACTTACACAAGTTCATAAATTACAGGGCAGTAGTTATTATTTGCTGGTTAGCTTTCTGTGGGTATGGTCTCCTGTCTTTTTCAAACTGAACCAAGAATGTCAAGAATTAGTCATTACTGTTGCATAAAGAAAGGTCATCACCCTCTGGCTAAGGGCAGCTTGTTCTGAGTGATTGATTGATTGATTGGTTTTTAATGCCATACTCAAGGGTATTTCACTTATATGACGATGGTGTACTCCAACAGTAAATAGCCACACTAATGCAACCATAAAATGTGATGTGTTTTGCTCTGTTGAAAAATGATGTTCCTCCAGAGCTAAGTCAAGACAGGAGGGCTGTTCTGAGTGTAGTCATGCTGTCTTTACTTAGCACTGGAGGTAGATTACACAGAGCAAAACACATCACATTTTATGGTTTGTGTTAGTGTGGCTATTTACTGTTGGAGTACACCCCCGTCATATAAGTGAAATACCCTTGAGCATGGAGTTAAACACCAATCAATCAATCAATCAGGGAGGTCATCTACCTTCCATGGAACTTACCAGGAAGTTATTGGCATCTTCCTTAGATGTTCCCATGAAGATGTGCAAATATTTCAAGATCCGGGGATCTTCACCAGTAGTTCGCGGAAGCTACATGTAGATCCTGGCAGCAATGTAAACTATGAACTGAAATTTAAATCACCTATTTCATCTTGATTGTTTTTCTACTGTTACTGTTTATAATTTTTTTGTCACATGTTTACCGTGTCTAATTTTAAACCATTACAGATGAAATGGGCAGAAAGATCAGAGGCAAATATGACGGGCCTAAGATCAAGGATTATGATCAATTCTGTAAGTTCATTTACCATTTTCTTTTACTCCCAGGTCTATCTCACTTTGTTCTTCTTGTTGTTGTTGTTAGTGGTAAAAGGAAAAAATATTTTTTCGGATTCAATGTTTCCAGTATCATATCTGTTTAAAACTACGACAATGTCATAAAATATATTATAAGTTTCACAAATCTCCAAAATAAGATATAGGCCTACATTTTGTTGACTAAATTGAAAATAATTCCATTTTCCAGTTGATGATTTCTGGAAGAAGTACAAACCGAAACCGGTTGAAGTTAAAGAAGGAGATGTCAATGATCATTATGAGATTCTTGAAGAACTGAAGAGGTATGATTATTAATTCCATTTAATTTATTTATTCAGAATCTACTGATAAGATTTTAAATAGGAGTAGAAATAGAGTAGAATCAATATATCCGCGAAGGTGAAAGCTAATTTTCTCCTGTCAATATAAATTTTAAAAATTTTAAACTTAAGCAAGATTTATTTTCTTTAAACAAGTTCCCTTTAAAATTTAATTTTTGAAAATGAGATATTTTCCTAAAAGATACATAACAAGTATCATAAAATTCTCTTGTGTCAAGAAAAGCTATCTGGAATTGGGATGTAAAAAAAAACAATTAAGTACCCTATATTTTGGGTAGTGTGGTAAATTTGATCTTCTTGATGTTACAGTGGAGCTTTTGGTGTGGTTCATCGTTGTATTGAGAAGAAGACTGGTCGTGTGTTTGTAGCTAAGTTTATCAACACCCCTTACCCATTAGATAAACACACTGTGAGGAATGAAATCAGTATGATGAACCAACTACATCATCCTAAACTCATCAACCTTCATGATGCTTTCGAGGATAAATATGAAATGGTCCTCATTTTAGAATTGTAAGTATATTTTGATAGAGTAAGTTTAGTACTCCAAAGAAAGGAGAGAAATTCATTTTGACTCAATATATATGTTGGTTCAAACGGTTAACCACAAGATGGTTATACTGAAATATTAATCAAAATGACTGTTTCCACGTTATTTGCTGTAGACACCTTACTTCGTTCCGCTTTCATTGGAGTTAAAAAATATTAACAAACAGTTCCTTTGTCAAATGCTATCTCACCAATATTTTGTATCACCTAATTATTCCAACAAAATTATTTTTGATCTGTGTTGATGAAATGCTGTGTACTTGTAGTAGTACATATATATATCTTTTCTTTCTTGACACATCATTATTGTCTTAACTTGATATGTCAGCAGAAGTTTACTACAAATAAATTTCTATTGAATAATGTGAATGAAATGCCTATTTTATGACACATGTCGGCACCTCTTACTGTCAACCCCTGATATTATCAATGTAGTGACTGATAACTACTTTCCCCCTGTGAAAGGTTGGTTAGTCTAGAACTCCAATCAATCAAACAAGCATCACCCTTGGTCAAATTACTAACTAGTTTATATCTGTTTTAGCCTTTCTGGTGGAGAGTTGTTTGACAGGATAGCTGCTGAGGATTACAAGATGTCCGAGGCTGAGGTTATTAATTATATGAGACAAGTCTGTGAAGGTCTCAAACACATGCATGAAAACAGCATTGTGCATCTGGATGTCAAGGTGAGGAAGTCTGTCCTAAAGTTTGGGTTCAAGTCAATAAAAAGTATGCGACATGTTATCATTAACGTTGACAGTATCCCTAGGGTCGCAAGTTCAATTCTCACCAAGGTTTTACATTTTTCTGACGGTATTTTTTTCACAATATTGGCAACTAATGTGAAGCTTTTAACTTTTCGGATCGTCTATAATTCATATACCTTGGTAGGTGTGAAAGAAACTGCCCAAGTAAATGTATTTGTTGGGATGGTCCCATGTGGTATAAAGCCTCCAAGAATGTCCGATATCAAAGAAGATTTACAGTTGTTACATCTGCATGTTAACAATATTTTGATTGAATATTTCACTGCACTGTCTGAAATGAATTATGAAAAATATGAAAATATTTCTTGTTTCCGAAATGCATATCTGACCTACAACAGGGATTGTATGGAAGCTGCTACATGTATGCAAGATTAAAAAGTAAATGCCACTCAAAGATGCTAAATTTAAACAGGTTTATTCAAATTTCTTTACAAATGTAACTTTTCCTTTTACTCAATTCAACTCAGAGATGTTTTTCATGTATATTTGTTTTTGTTGACAAAAGTGTGAATTGTTTGTTAGTCTGCCTGTAGAACCAGATGGATTGAAATGAAAGTTTGTATACAGCTTTCTCATGACAACTTACACATCCAGTTTGAGTTTCAGGCAGTTTTGCCAATTTTTTTGCATACTTATTATCCTTCAAATAACAGCCAAGCAGCTTTCAACATGTTGTAAAAAACAACACCAGGTGGAATGGTAGGGGACTGTATTGCACTCAAAACTGTACCTAGCTACATGTTTTCTAAATAATAAGACAAACTTTTTTTAACACAACCACACACCATAAGTATACATTAGTTTTTGTGATAGCCATTTCGTGATTACATGTACAGTAGTTGTGATATTTTATGTGAAAAGTCTGATATTTTATTGTTTGTTCCTCATTCCAGCCAGAGAATGTTATGTGTGAAACAAACAAGAGCACAAATGTGAAGCTGATAGATTTTGGTTTGGCCACCAAGTTAAACCCAGAAGAAATCGTGAAGGTGACCACAGCTACAGCAGAGTTTGCTGCTCCTGAAATTGTTGACCGAGAACCTGTTGGTTTCTACACAGACATGTGGGCTGTGGGTGTATTAGCCTATGTTTTGTAAGTATATTCTGATGGGAGTTGTACATGAAGGTGTATTGAATAAAATAACCATTGAAGTTGCCAAATTGAAATACTGAATATTAATAAAGATCCCAATTTGTTTTGTATCGTTTGTCCACTTTGTTTAATATGAGAAATATGTATGCTGTTGTTTTTGTTTGCTTTTTTACGGGAAACAATCATTTGGTGTAAGATCTCTACATTTCATTATCCAGACACACTTTGGCATTACTATTATTTTAAAGAGTTGAAGTTTTCAAGATATATACCATTGATTCTGCTGTAACCACTTTTGTCATTGGCCATGTCTTTGCCCCAGATCAGAAAATCCAATTATCTCATCGACTTGGTTACTGAGAAATTGTATCACTTAAGCTTGAAATTGTCGCAAGTTTTTCAATCTGAGTGGAGCTAGGATGGTTGGTTGGAGCTTCCTGTGCCCCGGTGCTCTTTGAGTTAATAAGAGGCAACACAAAGCTGATTTGTTTTGTATGTCTTCTGTTATTGACTGATGTAAGTTTTATTTTGTTTACAGATTGAGTGGCTTGTCGCCGTTTGCTGGTGAAGATGACTTGGAGACGTTACAGAATGTAAAACGGTGTGACTGGGAGTTTGACAGAGATTCTTTCAGTAGTGTGTCATCTGAGGCTCAAGACTTCATCAAATCTTTACTGCTCAGACAAGCTCAGTAAGTCGCAAAGATACACACAAAAATCACAATACAGAACCTGTTGTATAGCTACAATTGTATTATTCTTCATAGGCCTCGCTTTTCTATGTTAGTTACAAGTGACAGAGGCTATCCCTGAGACTTATAAAGTACATGCAAGAGGTTAATATTTTCTGAACAATTTTTTTGTATTCAATGAATATTCTTAAACAATAAATAACATTAAATATATACCTACAAAATCAAGTGAAAGAATTAATTTTATTTATTGTTTGATAATGCCACAAAACATTGCTATTATACATGTACATGTACCCATTACAGTGTGTATTTATATGCTAATTGTGTTTTCTTTCTGTGTACTAACAGGAAGAGAATGACAGTTCATGAAGCTTTAGATCACCAGTGGCTCAAGGTAGGATAAAAAACATTCACACATTTTAATATTTACATATTGAACAATATTCTAATTTATACTGTTCGGATGTACTCATGGGTCAATTATCGACCCATACTCTTATAAATAATAACAGCTTTTTGTAGGATGGTGCATATTTTTATTCTCCTCCAATGTACCGTAAGGCTTCGAGCCCCTAATCCACCACAGGTATATGAGTGAGTCACATGAGGTGACTCCGGCTATAGCGGGTTGTGGTTTTTGAGAGGTTTCCTCCTGGTTTTCCACCGTATTAAGTAAAGCAGAGTAGGAAGTTGATAATCCGTCGTCATATAAGTGAAATACCCTTGAGTACGACGTTAAACACTAATCAAACAAACATATTTATAATAAATAAAGTTCTTAAAATAATAACAACAAAATTTTTTTTAAACTTTAAACCTTCAAGATATTTATTTTTTCTTAAATTTATATTTGTGTAATTATTGATATACATGTACATCTACTACTGTTTTTTGATCACATGTCTGAAATAAATGAATTATAATTTTTGTTACTATTGTTATCGAACCTAAAATAATGATAATGAGTTTTATAAATATATGGTCCTGGTGGAGGTATGTGACTTTTTCTCTCTAGATTTATAAAAACGTTTATATGGTCTTCTAATTTGATAACAATACAAATGCAAGTACATTATGAGTTGAGAATCATATGCACTGACTTTCCTCTGTCTTTTATCTATTTCAGGGAGATCTGAGTCACTTAACCAACAGGATACCTTCCAGCAGATATAACAGAATCAGAGAAAAGATCAGACAGAAATATGTGAGTAATTCCTTGATTGGCTGCATGCAGTATTATACTATGATACTCTATCAAAACACAGCAAAAAATATATGAATATGTGCTTTGAATTACACATCAGAGCAAATTGGGTTTGATTCTTTTTGTTAATTTTTTTTTTTGTGTTTGGTGCTGAAACATACAAAATATATATTATTTGTTAATGTAACTTTTGATTTAAAGTGTGTGTCAAAGATTTGTACATGAAAGTTGCATTGTTTTGTTTTTTTGGTAAATCTTTCATTATTTTATATTTCTAGGCTGACTGGCCACAACCTATGCCCGCTATTGGTCGCATCGCTAACTTCAGTTCATTGAGGAAACACAGACCAAAGGAATACCAGATTTATGACTCCTATTTCGGTATGTACATATTCCTTATTGTGCTGTTACTTGAAAGTTGCCTATTATTTTTCTGCGAGACCAATGGTAGAATGTTTAAACTGAATAAGAATGGTTTGAAAGGAACTGAAAGCAATTATCTGTTTCTGTCCATCAATAAAGTTATTAATTGGATTTAACTTAGAAATGGGAGACTTCCACTGTAAATTTGCACACTTTCTCATTGCATCATGTTTTGAATCATGTGCTTTATTTATAAATTTGTCATTGTTGTCAGTTTTGTTGCCGGTGGTTTCCTTCAACCATCAGATAGGCATGTGTCATATGAGTGAAATAACCTACACTACGATGTAAATCCTGAATCAAACAAAAAGGAGGTCACCATTCAAACTTTTTTTAAAAGCATTTGATTTACAGCCTTTTTCTGTGGGTGCATTCTTAGTCTTGTAATAAATCGATTCACATTTAATGTATTTGAGATTCTTTTTCATATATTGTGTACTGTGTTGACAGATCGTCGTGAAGCCATGCCCAGATTTATCCGTAAGCCCCGTAATGGTCTGGTGGCAGAGGGACAGATTGCTAAGTTCGACTGTAAGGTCATTGCCCTTTCACCTCCCATCATCACTTGGTAAGTAAAAAGGCAGCATTCATATAAAGGTTATAAAATATTAAAAATTACCAATTAAACAAACAAATCAAAAAGAAGATTGCCTTATCTTTGACACAATTAATAGACATGTACACCAACCCTTAGATTGTTGCACCTTTCAAAATAAATAATTTGGAACAGCATCACAGTTGATATTTCAAAGTCTTTTATTCCTTTTTGAGACCTGTCTTGGCTACATTGCATTGCACTAGCACTAGAGTGTGGGATAAAGTCTGGGCTGGGCTCTTGTCTGAGGGGATAAAGTCTAGAGGGGAGGGGGTCTTAAGACTGGGGGGGGGGGGATTGTCTGGTCGGAACTCGTGTCCAGGAGGGATTATGTTCGGGCCTGGATCATATCTGTAGGGGATCTTAAGGGTGTGGGGGATCATGTCCTACACCCAAGCCTGCCTTGATTTCCAGTGACTTGCATTAGTCAGAGTTGTTTTCTCCGGCTGCCTCAACCACTGATAAACTACTACTTTCACATAAGTTAAATAACCTTCAGTACTGCATAAAACACCATGCCAATTAATAAGTAAAATGAATCCATTCTTTTACCATTATTTTATTGCCATTGTTTATATCTTTTCTTTTACCATAATTTTATTCCCATTGTTAATGTCTTTTCTTTTACCATTATTTTATTGCCATTGTTTATATCTTTTCTTTTACCATTATTTTATTCCCATTGTTAATATCTTTTCTTTTACTATTATTTTATCCCCATTGTTTATACCTTTTCGTTTACCATTATTTTATTCCCATTGTTTATATCTTTTCTTTTACCATTATTTTATTCCTATTGTTAATATCTTTTCGTTTACCATTATTTTAATTGCATTGTTAATATCTTTTCTTTTACCATTATAGTATCACCCATGTTCACCC
>JAUELC010327188.1:0-21601 GCA_031471745.1 Cryptochiton stelleri
CGGTCCATTTCACTTTAAAAACCTTTACCATGTGTCTCCAGATTATATGTTTATATAAAATCTATCATCAGCAAAGCGCAGGCGCGACATTCTGAATACAATTAAAGCCATGTCATATTTTTATATCATAATCCTATTTAATTTTCTATGAGATTTCTATTTTATTTTATTCAGGGTGACAAGGTTTGCTTGTTGCTATATGTATAATTTATAATGTTATTCTACTTATACAAACACTTTATAATAACATCAGTCGGGTACATAGATCTGTGTAACACTTAGACCTTGTGGAAGCCTGCCATAAATGGGGATTTGGTGTGCATAATAAATACTAGATCTATGAATTTCAACTTTTATTTTAGTGTTAAATTCCAATGTCAGTTTTTACACATGCTGCGGAACATATAAAGATGGGACAAGGCTGTAGTACAGGATATTATATGAAGATTCTTGGTCTGCCCAACTGAAAAAAATAATTTTCCGCAGACTTTTTTTTACTGAGAGATTTCTGCACTGCAAGGAACAGACCCAAATAATAACATTTACCGCGCAACGTCGCCGGTATAGGCTCTATTTGACTGAAATATCATTGAGTACGACTCAAAATTCAAAATTTAAAACAATGAAAAGCTATATATGATATGCCAATGCACTGACTATCTATCCTGAAAAGATTTGTCGCTCTCACTTTCAACGGTTGTAAGATAAGTGGATTATTTTGACGAGGTGTGGATATTTAAACAAAATCAACACATTATAGGCAAAACGACTTTTAACAAAGAGATATATTACTTAACCAGTGCTCTACAGACAGTGGGTGTTCTATTCCTCTCTATTGAATTTAATTGCGAATTATTTTAGGCTCTTTCTCGCACCTGTATACTATTTAAATGTTAAATGCGTGTTGAATGTGTGCATTTATAAAGTTGTATTGTCAGTGAAGACTAAAAAGTAGGGTGACTGTGCCGGTTATCGGCCACTTAAGGCCGTGCTGGACTTAATCATGACGAAGCGGGCAGTTCCATTCTAACAGCGCAGCCTTAACTTCTGTATATTACATGCTTGTACATCAAAATTTTAATAAAACCTCAGTGGAGCATCGCTGAACACTTAGTGTTTGCCAAAACAAGGTTTTAGCAGTACCACACAATTATTCTAGTGATCGGCCGCTGGATTTCTATATCTGGCCACAGATGCCCCATTAATCGGCCACCTGGCCGATAATGGAATCCAAGCAACCTGAGATTGGCCGGGGTGAAGAATAACACCAAGATTCAACGTGTCGTGTTCACATGCCTGTTTGTATTTATTTTTTTGTCTATAAAAAGGTAAACTATACCGTAAACCCTTCAAATCATACACAGCCAATATATAAACGATTCAAATCAAAAGTTCAATTACTTACACTCATAATGGGCAAAAGCAAATTTAAACAATTCAACAACAGACGTGTCTGTAAAATATGCATAAAATTGGTTCATATTGATTGATGGGTATTTGAAGCAGTATTCATTGGCATGGCAGGTATAAGGCGATGGTCTGTTTAACTGATGCAGAAGTTCAGAAGTTCTGGGGTAAACACCCCTCCTTCGGCAAGTATTGCAAGCACAAACATTCTCTAACTAGAGGAACAATCATGGGATATTTTTAGTGGAGGAAACCGTGCCCGGAGGAAATATACCGCTACTCGCAAAGTTGCTGATTTGATTTCCATATCTATTATATATTTGGATCCTTACGTTTTCACAAGCCGAAATTAAATGTAAGTGCATGCATGAACCTTTGAATTAGATTCTTAATTGAGTGCGATATAACAATGATCACACGGAAGGCTTCCAATTTATGCTACAAAACACCTGTATAAAATGAAATTCCAATGGAAACAAAACCAAGTCATTTCTCAATACCATTACATCAATAGTCTCAGGCAAAGCGCCAGAAAACATGCATAGAACATCAATTAAACAGACAGATTTGAACCAGTTATCCAAAGCAGAATTCGCAGGTAAAGGACGAATCTGCTGATACTGCAGAGCAGCCTTCATGTGCCCAACATTTGCACTTGCAACACTGAATCCATGATTCCCCTGGCTTAGATTGGCTGAAAAGATTGCCACAGTATAAGCATGGCACATCCTCTGCATTAGAGGGCTCCGTCACCTCGTCCAAGGGTTCGGAGTCTGCCGATTGGCCACTTGTTACTGGGTCAATGGGAGTTGAAATAACTTTTGTATTTGTTGTTTTACGGCGTTTTGTCTTCTTTGCTTTGTTGTTCTCATTTTCCTGCCTTTTTCGTTCCCTCTCTTCTTTCCTTTTGTCTTTCTCCTCTTGCAGTTTCAGGTTTTTTGCTTCAGTCTCTGTGTACATTTTTTGCCACTCTGAAGATGAGACGGCATAGGGTAATCTTTTCTTTGTTTTTTGCGGTTTCCCCTTTGTCTGCGTACTTTTTCTGTTTGGCCAAAACAAATGCTTAGCAAAGGCTGGTGACACTGTGTCAGGATTGACAGTTAGAGGGTTTGGGGATTCAATCATGGACTGCAATTCTGGTACTGCTGGTTCCGATGGTTCGTTTGTGCTATATGTTGTATAGTTTTCAGATAATTGCTGTAGGAGAACTTCGACATCAGTGGTGACATCTACGACCCCTTCAGATTCACTTAAATCTGAAACTTGCTGTGGATCTATACTTGTAGTTATATCAAGTGGGTCAAGTACAGTTGGTGAGACCTGGGCAGACGTTGTTATAGATAAGACGTTATCCTCATTTTCCACCACAAGAGAAACAACAGCATCCGAACCAGTTTCGATTGTCGTGAGATTATCATCTTCGTTATAATCTCCAGTAGATACAGGGTCGCTACCAATCTGTAGAAAGTCATTATATGGCTCTAGTCCTAGCGAAATGTCGTGTCCGTTTTCGTCTTGTTGAACAGAGGAATTTGATGTACTTGGGGTACTTATACTCGGAATGGAGGATACTTTATTTTTCAAGGTTTTCAAAACTTCCTCAACATCTCGTTCGTGGCCTTCATCTAAAAGTGTCTCGATGACGGTCAAAGCTGTTTTGTACATGTCAGTTGTTAGGCTCGGTTGTTCATTATCGACAAGAATTTCATCAGAGTTATGTGTAACCTCTGCTCTGTCAACACATTTGGAGTAATCCACGGCATTTGGATTAAATGGGAACAAACCACACGCCCTGAAGCCATTAATTACTGTTGCCTCGGTAATAGCACCCATGGCGTTCTGTAACAGTGGAGCGAACTGCGTCCTCGATAAGGACTTACCAGGATTTTGTATTTGCCATTCTCTAACGTGTTTCTTCCATTGAACTTTCAGGGGTCGGAATATAGCAACATCAGCGGGTTGGAGTATGTGAGTGGCATTGGGGAAGAGGCAAAATAAAATTATCCCGTTTTGAGAACAGAATTCACTCAGATGATATGTGAGATGAGTTTTGTGGCCATCAACCACAAACAACACCGGGAGTTTGACATGGTGTTCCACCAGCCATGGATGCAGAACATTAGCTACGTATTCATAGAATGTTTCACTCTTCATCCAACCTGAGTCAGACAAGCCTATGGCCCATGTATCAGGGACAGATCGAGCTATATCCTTGGGTGGCCTTTGATAAGGATACACAATCATGCCCTTTAAGATTTCCCCATTTCCATTGAATGTTCCTAAAACCGTTAATGTTTCTTTCTCCTTTCCTGGGGCAATTTCATATATGTTCTTATACCCTTTTGGTCCCACAACACGCCCACTCTTTGGGAACATTTGAAAATTGGTTTCGTCAGCGTTTAGCATCCTCCTACCGTCCGACAGAATGTCCAAATCTCCCTTAGCTTCCAGATAGGAGTGAAGCTCTTTAAACCATTTTCGGATATTCAGCTCATTTACGCATGCCCTGGCTTTGTTAATGGTTTCCGGTGTGCGTAACGTAAGGCGAGGATGTCTTGCCATAAATCGACTGTACCAAGTCTCTCCTGGTCGGTTATCCCGGAAAGGATTTTGGCGTCCATCTTCTTTAACGATGTTCATGACCGTATTTAGTATATCTGCTTTCTTTCTAGGGAAACCGGCTTTCGAGAGACCCACAATCCAGGCTTCAAGATTAGTCTCCTCATCTGTTGTCAAGACGGTTTTGGGCCCCATTCGCCGTTCTTCTGGCACACGCCCAGAAAGTTTATCCTGCAACGTTCCTCGGGGAACACCAAACTCGCGACACGCGGCTCTTTGACTGCAACCGCTCCTTACTGCCTACAGTGCCATCTGCATTCTTTCCGCAGAGTATTGAAGTTTATGCGACATTTTCTGCAACGAACAACAAGCTGTCTTATTTGTTTGGTCTAAGAAAATTTCTTAAAGGAGAAAAAATAAAAAAATTAATTATGTTTAAAAGCCTACGAATAACTTGTTCCAAAAATAGAAGGCAGTATTTTTTGTGATTCTATAGGAAGTAAAAGCCCCCTAATAAAACATCAAGGGTGACATTCGAGATAATGTTTCAAATATAAAGTATCTTAAAGAGAAATGTGCTCTAAATGAATCGGAATCCAACGTTTGAAAACATCTATAGATGCATAAATGTGTAAAATATCTTAAATTTGGCATCGCGAGGCGAGTGTTTTATGTGGCAAAAAAAATATAACTCATAAAAGAAAATAAACTAGTGTTGAACTGCATTCAATGATTGATAAGGATTTTTGGCCATATTTTCAATTATTGCTTGGTATGCCTAGGCTATAAGCTGTAAAACGAAGTGGCCGATTTTAGAAATTTAACTCTTGAACATGGCGTTAGTTATCGGCCACCCCGGCCGATCACTGAATACTTCATGGGAACTGCAATAAACGCACGAAAGATTGATTTTATATTCTAACGAGGGGCCGTTTAAATAACTTTAAACATGATGTCTCATTTTCATCATATTTTCAGTTATCGGCCAGGTAGGCCGATTATTAACTTTCATGTATATTCTGAATTCAGTGATCGGCCACCTAAAATTTGAAAAAATAACTGCTCTCATGGACAGAAGAACGACATACATCTTTCTGGCGTTTAGCAAAAACATCAGTAATGAAACTTACATTTCAGTGCGCCAGCAGTTCACTTCAGAAAAAGAGATCTTCTATGGACGTGTAGTACACCGCTTCATGGCAAAATGACACTAACTATGGACTTTACGCACATGCGATATTTCACCACGCCGTTCTTCGAGCCACGTCGTCTGCTACGCACGAGAACGAGGTCAAGGGAGGAGTTATTATTTCATCTGACTTCATTCAAATTATCTGTTTAGAAGCTGGTTTTCTTATTCTAGTCCGTTTTATTTTAACTGGCCGATTACTGGGGTGTGGCCGATAACTGGCGCAGTCACCCTAACTCCGGCTATAGCGGGTGGTGGTTTTTACGAGGTTTCCTCCACGATATTACTCAGTCAGGAATTTGACCTCACAGTGATCTCACAGTGTTCTCACGGGTGATCTCACAAAACCATCACAGTGTGATGTCATGGTGATCTCAATCTGTAACCGCTTTTAGATGTCACAGTGATCTCACACTGTGATCTCATAAACATGTCATGGTATGATATCTATGTGAACTCAATCTGTAACCTGCTGTGGATATCTCACACTGTGATGTCATCTTCTGATGTCTGTGTGAGCTTCAAAATAACTCAGAAAACACTTCATCTTGTTGCTTACAGATACTAAAATCTGATCATTTTAATCTGAAATTTCCGTCAGTTGAAAATACAAAAAGTTCTCATAGCTTCAAACGTTTCCTTTTTTTCTTCTCACAATTGCAAAACAAAATAGAAAAAAAAAACAACAACGTTTACCCTTATATAGGCATATAAATCATGTAACATTTTTATGACTATTAATCGATACTTAGTTTTGTACAAAATTGTCATCATCTTGCATTTCCAGACAAAAACGGAAAGAATATAGAGGTATTCTATATAACATTGCTTATAATAAAACTTGCAGTACAAATATACAGTAATGCCGAATCGGAAATACAGTTCAAACTATCCAAGTATGCATCAAAATGACAAAAAAACAGTATAATAGATTCTGAATCGTACATGAAATCTTGTTGAAAATGTTTGCATCGGAAACAGGAGACAGGCTGTCTTGACATTAATATATATGGCTAGTGATTCTACATATAATTAAAATTATATGCTCCTAAAACGCAATACCCAAGGATTGACTTATTAAGGGTTCCAAAATTGTAACTATTGTAATAACATAGTATATTATAATTAACACATCTTTCTTATACTTTGGGCTATAACACATTATACATAGTAACGACAAAATGAAAAGTGAAATTACCCCCGTCCCTTCTACCTGTAGAAAACTGTTATACGGCCTGGCTGTTTTGTATTTAGTCAATGTTCTACTTTTAACAGCTAGTACGTACATCAAATAATCTTCATAGCAAAAATAAACTATCTTTATCATAATAAAGTTAATTTAAATTATATTCTTTAAATTGACAAAAAATGTATGCCTTAAGGATCACTGATAGCAAATGTCGTTCCATTCTTACATGTATATCCTGTTAAAAGCAATGGCACCTTTTTAAAAAGATCAATGGATGGGCAATAATTGTATTAACAAAGTCCAGAAGCATTTTGATTTGTTCGTTTGATTGGGGTTTTACTTCCTACATAAGGTTATTTCACTCATAAAACAGCATGCCAGCCCAATGGGTGAAGACATTTACATCACCCTCGATGTAAAGGAAACAAACAATTACAAGATATAAGACAAGCACAGGACTGAAAATATGATGATACAAGACAAAGTGTGAAAATTGATAGTGTAATTGCAGACACCACAACGAATTGGCTTCATGTAATAACTCCTAGATCAGAGGGCGCAGGAATCTCCTACATGTACCAACCACCGGAAAAATGTTGTGAATTCTCAATTAATGCTCATTTGTGATGTTACAAATTGTGTAAAAAAAAAAACAACATTGAAAAGGGCATTAACTCATTATTCCATTTGAACGCGACAAATGTCTGTAATACGCACAGGCACATATCCCATAACGCATGGAATTATGCTCAAAATAATTAATATTCTGCATACTGTAATAATTTTATCAGACAATCAATATATCCTTATACGGTCATTTAACTAAACTGACTTCAAATCTATTATGTTTTTATGAAAATACTTAAAAGGGGGGTAACTTTGAAAATTGTGACCCGTTAATCAGAAATTTGGAAGATGAGGAAGTAATCTTCACTCATTGTGATATTGTTTAAAACCAACAGTCCTATATGACCCAATTACAGGTTTGGTAATAATTGAATTGTATTTAACGCTGTGCTTAGGTACAGCACATACATCTGTGAATATCACAACAAAAACGTAATAGCGGCCATATTGGTGTGTGGAATTTGGTGGAATGCAATCCCGCCCGTTGTCCTAAAAGGAGGAAGCTACATTCCAAGTTTGAAGTTAATCAGTGAAATTGTTTTCAAGTTATCTTGTTCACAGCACATATGTGGAAATTTCACAAAAAACGGTTGGATGGACAGATAGCATTTCTAAGTCCCCTAGCTCCCACTAACGTGGCGGGGGATAAAATAATGATTTTATTCATTCCTCTGTTCTCGGCCTCTTCTGAGATCTCTGTATTCTGGTGGCTGCGTTGGACAGGAATACTTCCAGCTGCTTCCCGACCTCTTGCCGTAGTGTTGTTACCAGCTCAGTCCCCCCTCTTTTAACCGTAATCTCCTTCTTGTGGGCGTGCCTTGCAGATGCTTAAACATAAAATCAGCATTTTCAGAACGCGATAACAGAAACCTCTCTTAGTAAAAGTGCTCAAAACTTTCTTTTAACATGTTACAGATTCAGTAAAATATTTAACAGGCCTTTAGCCTTTTTGTAGTGACCAGCTAAATGATTTCTTTAAAAAGTCATTTCAGGCTATATTGGATATAAACCGCAATTTTTATTTTAAAAAAAAACATGTATACTGACAGACAGATGGAAAATGCAACAACAATTTCAAGAGTGCTCAAGGGTATTTCGCTTATAATGATTTTATTCATTCCTCTGTTCTCGGCCTCTTCTGATACTTAAGGTTATTTCACTCATATGACGGCGTGCCAGCCAAATGGGTGAATGAAACAACCCCGAACGCCACTGGCAACAAACAATGACAAGATACAAGACAATCACAGGACGCCACAACAGCTTATTGTTGCCCCTTAGCTGTGAGGGCACCAGGGCAGCACGAGGCTCCCTTCAACCGCCCGCCTCCAACAGTAAACATCAACACTAACACAACCAGAAAAATGTGAAGTGTTTTGCTCTGTTAGAAAATTAATGTTTCTCCAGTGCTATTGACAGCAGGTTATACTTAAAACAGTACCTTCAGTCAGACGGCGTCCCCCATTTAAACCAAACTGTTAAAAAATGTTACATTCTGAAAACAGGCTTTACCATAAATGCATTTCTCGAAGCTATCCGGAAACTTTCGTCTGTTCTTTGTGCCAGTCCTGTTGTACTGCATTTGCAAGGCATCTGTCATGGAAGCACAAAGGATCTTACGCACCATTTCCCCGATGTCTCTTTGCGCGAAACTGGACACTAAATATCTGACCTACAAAGAAGTATATTTAACACTATTATTTATATAGTGAATGAACAGTATGTTCTGTAACCATACAGATAACATTTCACTGCTGTTAATTACACCTTTGTTATTATATAGCTTGGCACATTGACCTGTTCCAATCTGCCTATTTGATCAGGGTCAAACTCAAGGGTATATCACTTATACGACGACTTTGAATTTCCAATGTTAGTGAAAACCTGAGAGGAAACCTCGCAAAAAAAACAACACCCAGCCTCTCATACCTAGGGACTACACATCACAGAGGGTATTGTACCTGTGCCACAAAAGGATATCAGCTGCTCAATGCTCTATCCACAGACGAACTATATGATCCTTTAATTTGAAACAGAAAAGACTTATAAAGTTAAAGACCTAGGGAAGACATAATGGACTTTAAAATTAAAGACCTAGGAAAGAGATAGCAAAAATAATACTCTTCTGTAAACAGGACTGATTCACCAAAGTAATACTCACCACTAACTGTGTAAAAGCTGTCTTCTCCAGCTCTACACAAAACCTCTCAAAGCTGTCCGAGCTCTCATGAAGTTCCAACCGGAACATCGCCCCTTCGCTTTCGGCAGGAAGATGGCCAACAAGCGCAATTTTGATGCGGTCAACATCTCCTTGAAGATTCTTGACATCCGATTTAACCTCGTTGACCGCTTTAAGGATCTCTCTGCAAGTTTCTGAAAAAACAAATTCTCTTTTCAGAATTTATGCGCACCGCATTAATGCAAATATATTTATTAATTAATGTTCTATTTACTCATTCATTCATTTATTTGCTGTTTTAACCCTGCCTGTATTTGAAGATTATTTCACTTATATAGCAGCCTATGTCACATGACACGTTAAAAGCTGGTCAAAAACCACAATGCCGTTGAACAGGCACAATGGGTATTGCACACTTCTGATTAATAGACTTCCGGTAGTACTAAATTTTAGCTCTTTTTAAGAGCTTATAAAATTGATAAAACCAATACTTTTATATGAATGTGAGATTTGGGGTCTTGTCGATCTTAAAATTATTTAAACGGTTCACTTATAATTTTTGAAATATCTCCAAAGAATAAGGTAGGTTTCTTAAAATCATTGAATGCAAGACAATAATAATTATAAAATAATTGAATTGAATTGAATCACACTTCATTAATTGATGCTTTTTATAAACATTTCAGTCATTTAAACCATGCAAAATTTACAGGAGTTTTACAGTAGCCAAGCCTTCTTAAAAAAACGATTATAAATCTTACCAAGTAATCTATCGTACGAGGGACTGTGTTCAGTCTGTGTTTGGTGTCCTGTATCCACATCTGTCACTGAGGGTAGTACAGGAACTGGTACATCAGTGGTAAGTTTAGTTAAGGTACCGGCACTTTCATTTAAAAAAGTGTCCATGGTAAATCCAATGGAGTCATCCAAAAATGACCACTGGCATGGTCTGTCATTCCAATTGGTGTCAGGAACAAAACTTGTGGAAGGCACCGGATCCATTAATAGTTCTGGATAAACTAGGGCTTGAGGCAGTTTGGTGGGAGTACTGGTCAGTTTTGTTTTTTTTTATTCTGCATCTTTTCCCTTGTTATGAGCTGGTCGGCATTGCCTAAATTATCTGAAAAACAGAAGGAAAGTACATACTAATTGTTATTGTTAATTATTGTTGTACTCTACTGTAATTTTTTCATTGAACACACATACTTACTTACCCATTTTACTAATCCTTGAGGGCCCTTGGTTAGATAGGCTTTAATGCTTACTAGGTATATTTTAACGATTGTAAACCGTCTTTAAATTAAGTCTTTACTATTATTGTAAGTTGTGATATTATTGTCAGCGAGTTGGAGGGAAGCGAAGACTTAATCCAAGAAATAATTTTCAATGAAATAACGTTGGGGCGTGCATTTTTTTCTTCTGGATAGAATAGATCTATCCATGAAAGAAAGAGCATAAAGATAACATTACAGTATCCCACCTTCATCAGATGAGCTGGAGCATGCTTCAGAGCCGCTTTTCACACGTAATCGTCTTCTGTTTCTCTTGGGTGGTACTTTTGATTTGGAAGGGTCCTCGTTAGGAAAATGACCATACTCAGGCATACAAGCGTATATTGTGAGTCCGACTTCATGTCGGATAACATCTCATCCGCTTGTTCAAATGTGTCTGGAAGTGTTAAATATAATAAGATCTTCTTTTATTTTACAAATGAACTCAATTCATATCTCTTACACATGAGGTTGATAAATGAAAAGTATCAAAAGGCATGACTTCAGTAACCGTTTAAACACACACAAAGTTTGACAAAAAAAATATATTAAACTGATATGTTCCATCAAAAGTATTGTGTCACTGATTGATAAAAGAAACATTGCAAGATTAACCAATCATACACTTTATGATACAAATGTTACGGCCAAAACTGTATTTTGTATTTATTACAGTATTATGTTAGTTTGATAATTCCTGATGTCTCAGTGTTTTTGTTTTATTACAGTCAATCTTGTCACAGCACACAGCTATGTACTAATTACCAGCTATGGTACATCACAACTCACAAGCTTTATCGGATACCAACCAGAATTTGTCATTGTCAACCTATTTACTGTCAGTTGACATTACTTGAAGTGCGTTAAAGACATTGGTATGATATACGTATATCAGTGAAACTGTTTAAAGACATGAACATCACAATTACCCATGTAATGGCTAAAACACTTATTGACAACCGTTACAATACACATGTGCATGCGCTATTATTTGCTGATTTTACCTTTCTTGCCAATTATTTTCGTAACACTAAAAACTCTCCAGTTAGGATTCGACACAGCAGCTGATCTTATTTTTGTTAAGGATGCAGTCCATCGGCACATGAACTTGCCATCAACAGATTTAAACAGCCATGACCCAGGCACAACAGATACTTCCCCGCCTTCAAACTCACATATGTAGAACACCTGAAACAATATTGTACATATCTAACTTATGCCATATAAACCAAAAAACATCCACCACACACAATCTTAAAGTATATAGATACATACGTACACATTTAATCTTTGTTTTCTCATCTTTAAATTATTTTCTCTCCTTTATATATTACAAGTAAAAGTAACTGTTGCTAACCACATTAGTTTGTGTATGGTCATGTAGTATCTTGACCAAACTGTCGACATTTTAAAGAACGAAAAGGTTTGTAATTTCCAATGCTATTACCATGGTATGGAATGGAAATAGTTTGGACATGTAGGCCTATCTCCCCTTATACAAACACGCTAAAACAAGAAATATGTTACATGCTGTAAAACAATAAGAAAATAACATTACATCTCTAAAAGAATTGGACCTATTTTGATAGATTGCATGCTGAGGGCTTTATAAAAAAAAAAAAGAAGCAACTTGTTTACCTTGATAACCATACTTGAATAATTAAGTGCATTTCTCTATGTTCTCTACGTAGGAATTAGCGGGCGGTTGGAGGGAGCTTCCTGTTGCCCTGGTGCTCTCAGAGCTAGGAGGCAACACGAAGCCGATCTGTAACTTTGTCGCGTCCAGCACTGTTAATTTGCACACTTTGTCTTACTGCATCATGCATTATGTCCTGTTCTTGTCTTGTATCTTGTCATTGTTTATTGCCAGTGGAGTCGATGGTGGTTTCCTTCACCCATTGGGCTTCACGCCGTCATATGAGTGAAATAACTTTAAGTACGGTGTAACACCCCAATGAAACAAACAAATCATGTTCTCTAGAGTGAATGTTTAAGAGGTATTATGACTGCTGTGTTGGATTCACTTCTGTCAAACAATGATAATGGGATATATAGGGCTGTGCTCTCTACATTTTTAACATCAATATACAGCATGGTGGTATTTGTTTTAGTTATTTTATGTATCCCAAGGATTCGAGAGTCACACGGCTGAGTATAGAAACTTGTTGTTCTGTCATAAACTTCACACAAAACTCTGTCAGAATGTACTTCATGTACAGTATAGTATTTCCCATTCTTCATCTTGTAACACATTCCAACTTTGGGACTCCTTTCCTTTCGTTCATCTAGCGAATGTTTGGTCACTACTTCATTCTGTTCTTTTTCAATCAGTCGACGATAAATTTGAACAACTGGTTTGCTAGTTCCTCGTACAGACCTTTTAATTGTGGACATATTGTTCTCAAATTCATATGCATTGCAATTTTGCAGACACTTGAACATGTCTGCAATATCTGATAAATGCAGCAAACAGTGGACATTGTAAGACAGGAATTTCTCCCCATAAATTTCTCTTGCTTCTTCAACAAAAAACTTCAGAAGTTCATGTGCATATGGTTTATGTTTTACAACAAGTTCTTCGTTATACAAAAGGCAAATGGCTACACTAAGAGACATGAAGTGCTGATACAATTTATGTGTAAGGACAGGTTCCAATACAACTGGGCCTGTGTACATAAGAAATGTCCTAAACTCTGTTGCTTTCCACATTCTAACCTCTTGTAGCCCTCTTGGTTTCCTGTTAAATTCAGGTGGCATAAACTTTTTTAGAGCACAATGATATGTACTTAACACACCAATCTGTCCAGCCGACAGTCTATTTATTAGAGGCCCTTCCTTCCAACTTAGGAGCAGCTTCTTCATTACGCCACGATCTACACAGTGCATTGGGTCTATAGGAAATTTGCTGATCATATCCAAATCTAATTTTAAAAATGGTGAATCAAATTTATGATGTTTCTGGTTTATTCGTTGCCTAAAGCTGTCATCTGTTCTTAAATTTCCAAGGTAGGAAAATGTCATCGCTCCAACAAAATTCCCACGAACATCACAATAGTCACAACCGTAGCGACCATTATACTGTGTAGTTCCTTTGACCATAGCTTTTGCAGGAGCATCACAAACGAACCATCTCACAACTACAGGTTTCTGCTTCCCATTACTTATTTCTAAGCCATTTTCCATAAGATCTTTTAATTCGTTACCAAAATCATCTAGGTACTCAAAATTGGAAGGCTTCTTATTTGAGCAATACAGAGACACCACAAAGGGCTTTGTATTCTGCAGGTTTACTATGCTACACTGGATAGGTCACAGGGAAATCCTGGCTGACTTATATAAAGGTAGTCCATCTAGATTGAAAGAGAGTTCAATTTCATCTGGTTCTTTTGCTGGTATGACGTGAGACAAAGCATGAATAATCCCTCTCTTAAGTCCCATGTAAATATATTCTCGATCTTTAAGAAGAAAAAAAAATAGTAGTCATTCAATTTGCCTTTCCTATAAGTTTCAGGCTTACACTTAAGACGATACTAAATGTGTATTTTTATAAAATATTTTCCAAGTAATACTTCATTTGGGTTGCCGGAATAATAACAAATGCAGTAGCTACAATCAATTACATAATCATTTAAGCCACAGAGGCTCCCCAAAATTAGCTCTTTTTACTTAATTACCGAATCATGTATATAAAAAGTTATGTTTATTTTTCACAAGAAGTAAAAGTTAAAGGCGTTTCGTTAATTGTAGTTTTGATGAAAGTTTAATAATATTCAAAAAAGTGAAAACAACAAATTCTAGTAGAATATTGAAATGAGGAAGTGTCAATAAACTGTCAAATCTGGGCCACGCATTGACATATTGATATGTTACAGGGCCGTTAATCCAGGCCAACAGTTATGGCCGCCCCTTCAAGGGTCAAAATGTTTGGAATTATGGTAATTAGGGTTCAACCTTTTGTTTATTCAGATTTCTTCGTGATTCAGATTGAGAAATTTAAATAATTTCATATTTTGTGATTTAGTATAGCTTAGTTTTAGCCTCGATTTAGCTTGTGTTTCAGTCAACAATAAGTAACTGATAACAGTTAAGATAAATAAAGTGTTTTAAGGTACATAGTGTAAAATCCACCCTTTTAAGTGGATTATCCCGGACAGTTTTTCATTTATTTCTGTGTGCGCCTGGTTGGAGCAGATGGTTCAGTATAAAGTTTCACGACAATGCCAGTGTTTTATTTGTTAGGCATTGATTTCACTTCAATGTTGCGGCCCGTTGGCATGCTATGAGCATAATCATGCTGTCTTTACTTGGCACTGGAGGAACATTAATTCTCCAACAGAGCAAAACAGTTCACATTTTATGTTTTGTGTTAGTTTGGGTATTTACTGTTGGAGCACACCGGCGTCATATAAGTGAACTACCCTTGAGTAAGGCGTTAAATGCCAATCAATCAAATCAAATCCTTAAATATTGTACATGTGTCGAAGACAGGCAATTTCAGAGCGACATTGAGCTCTTACAATTTCATGTTGTTTCAAGTTTCCTCTTCATCACTTGGAAATAGTTCATTTTGATCAAATACACAACTGAGAGAACTGCAGTCTTCGGCATCACCCAATATATCTTCCGTCAAACCCTTATTGCGAACAGCAGAAGTTTCCTCCACATGTTCAAGCATATCTTCCACTGTGCTGTCTTGAAGTGTTTGGGAGTTGTAATATTTCTGGACTGTCTCGGCATCAGTATCCCTGTTATCATACAGTTGGCTTCCAGCTGTGACATTTCCAGTGGTTAACCGCACCTCTATTTCATGTAATGTCTTTTTGGTAGTTCTCAGTGCAGACTGTTGTGCTCTTTTTCTCTGTTGTTTTCAAATATAAAATATTTACTTTCTTACAATGAAACACTACTGGGTAAATACCTGACCATTCCTAAAGCAAGGAGCCAAATGCTAAATTTTTAGTTCTGTAGATACTAGCTGCACGATGTTATCACAGAAAGCCTCTGACATATAAGGAGGTATAACATTGTACATGGGGTGCTGGACCACCTCCCCCGACCCCCCCCCCGACACACACACACACACACAAACGTTTTATTGAATTTAATTCATATAATTTAGGTCAATATGGTTATATTATTGATGTCTTTTTATGGTTTTGTACAAACTAAAACACGTAAACACATGTATAGGCCTAGTTGGTTATTATTGATGTGTTGTGGTTTCGTGCAACATATAAAATGTAAATAATGTGTCTTGTTATTATTGTTTGCGAATGGTTACTGATCATGGTTTTCTGATGATGGTCAGAGATCATGGCATGATGCTACAATGTGGACAACTAAGGATGGCATCAATGTCCTCCTCCTGTGGAGAGGGACTTCCTGTGAGAAGGGCATTAATAACTACTCATTATTCATTGAGGAGTTATATGTAACCTGTATTTGTAATCTGTACAGGTATATGGGTAATTAAAATCGTAAACTATTATTCAGTCATGGATTATCAGACTATATGTAGATTCCGGACTGTAAATCATTGTCTTCCGATTGAAACGGGTCAGACTCTTGACATGTCTGATGGGGGTTGTTCATTAACTCGTTGAAGGTCTCGTTTTCACCACTCAGACAGAGAGAGAGCCGGTGTATAATACCCGACATCGGGATGTCAATCACTGCATAGCCTTATTACAGGGCAACAATACAGCAATAAAAAGGCTTGTAAAATTTATAAGATAGGTCTAATTAATTATCGTTATAATAATGTACCAGTGTAACACCATGTTATCCAGATTAAAATATATGTGTGTTTATACTCTACGCTGTAAACCATTCGAGTCAATACAAATTAATCTAATAGAAGCTAAACTAATGTGTAATTGTATTGTGAAATATTGATGTCAAATTTTTAGTTTGTTTATACTTAGATAATTTTTTTTTATTATTTTCTATCTTAATATTTTAATGATGCTAAAATGTAAATTATGATTGTATTTAAACTGTGTGCTACTTAGCGATCCACTTAGCAGGTTGCTGCGATTAGCCGACTGAAAGCATAGTGAGGTGATGCCATATTTATCATATAGGGGAGACCGGGGCTAGTTCGACCCCTTTTCACTCAAATCATTCTGGATTAAAAACTGTAAAAGGATTTTTTCTTGGCCTTGTCTTATTTTGTTGCTAATGTACTTACCTTCCATATACCATCAACTAAATATGTCCGCTATCAGTGATGTAAGAGAATAAACTATGTCACACGGGTCAAACTTGCCCTGCCTTGGGGCAAGTTCATCCTCCCCCGGGGGCAATTTCAACCTCCCCCGGGGTAAGTTCAACCAGTAAGGGAAAACAGTCGCTTAGCTGCTGAAAACATTTATTTATTAGAGCTAAACTGAACACTAGTAAAAAAGGAAACAATTTAACGGTAACAACGCGTTATAAACAGTATGAAAATGCTATTATTAAAATCTGTAACTGTGGTTGAATGTACCATACCGCTCTCTTGATATAGTATAATTTACTCGTCGTCCGAGTCGCAGTTATGGCATCTATATGTTGACATGCCATACGTGTCAGCACATTCTTCGTGGGACCAGAGTTTACAACTTGTACATTGAATCCACTTCTCATTCGATTTACTGTTAGACCAGGGTTCAAGGCAAACCAAACATACATCCTCCTCACTCTCTGAATCTCTAACATCTTGGCGGACTGATTTCCTTTCTGGTTTCCCCTTGGTTGCCATTCCTTTCGTAAACTTTTGTTTCAATGCTTTTGTTGGTTTTCTTTTACGTTTCTCTTATTCTTCTCTCAGTGCCTCTTTTTCTGGCGTATCTGTAAGAATGCAAGTTTTTCTTCTTTTTCTATTTGATATTCCTGTTGTTTTGCGTTTTGGAGCTTTAGGGTGTGGTTTAACTACTTCAGGAGAGAATGCACCACTAGACTTGGTGGTAGTGTTAGGAGTAGAAGACGGACTGCTGTTGGTTGGTTTCGGTGCACAATCTCCAGGTTGGGGCGATATGGCATCATACATAGCACCAGAGTGATTGTTTCTACCAATAGCACCACTGTAATGTGCACCAAAACCAGACCCATACAAAATAAGATGTATAGTATGTTGAATTTCAACACCTGGTCGTCCTGGTACGACTTCGATTTGCCTTACCATCGCATCATACATTCGGATAACAACAGCTTTCATATTCAGTGCGTTGCACATTGCGTTCAGAAGAATGTCACAGGAGATGTTGTTATATTCTTTTTTGTCCAAAAACGCTCAGACTGCCTCTGTTAAATCTAAGTCATTTGTGGCAACAAAGTCGCGATAAAACTCACGATATTCAGCGACTTATTTGGCTAATAAATTGCCTAGCTCCTCGACTGTATACGTTTCTTGTCGTGTGGCATCTAATGAAGCACAAACAGCATACATTAGACAATGTCCATCGCCTCTCACTGGTATCACACCGATGCTGTTCTCTTGCAAGTAACGATTTATTTCTGCACAACTCTCATCAGCAGATTCAATCATTGGCCCAATTGATCCTGCAGCCTGACTAGGTTCTTCATTTGGAATAGTGGGTTCTTCGTATGGTCGGTCTGTTAGTCTGCCGGCATGAAATCGGAGTCGCTGAATGTCTCATTGTTAAAAGGAAATATGCCGGCTTTCTGGAAACCACTGCATATGTTTGTCATGGTTAGTGCTTCTTTCCACGGGGAGCACAATATAGAGGCTATTTCATAAATTGAAATAGGCTTTCCCGGGTTACTTCGGAGCCAGTTGCTTTGAGCCTGTGCTAGTTTTTTCTTTAGAGGGCCAAACACTGAAATGTCTAACGGCTGTAAACGATGCGAACAATGAGGTGGAAAGGACAACATCGTGACACCGTTGTCTTTTGCATAGTCTAGCGCCTGTAATGCAAGATGTGATTCGTGATTATCCAGTAACAACAATACTGGGTGTTCAGTTGTTGGTTTTACATGTTGAACAAAATGCTTCAGAAACAACAGAAAGTTCTCGATTATCATCCATCCGGATGGATATGCACTTCCGTCAGTTCCAGGCGGAGCTCCGTTCAAGAAATGCGTTTTAAAGTGGACGCGTGGATATATGAGGAAAGGTGGGATAGCTTGGCCGGCAGCAGACACAGCAGCTCATAAAGTCACCAGTTGTCCTCTCTCTGCTGAAGTCAAAGATCTCACCTGCTTGACACCAGTGGCAGCAACAATTTTGTTCGGCCTGACTACTGTAATTATTCCCGTCTCGTCAACATTCCATATTTGTGTGACATCGAATTGATATCTTTCCATTACATCGCCCAGTTTTTCAAAAAACTGAGCTACATTCATTCGATTGAACACTGTAGCCCGCGCTAAGCTTGTTGTTTCAGGGGTCCGTATGGATAAATCTGGATGGCGTTTCAGAAACGCAGAGAACCAGTCTGGGCCTGCCATTTGAACGTCAGACCAGGACGGCGGCATTCGGATATCAAAACGTTTGGCACATTCATATGCTAACACTCGCACATCCCTAGGGCTAAGTCCGAAGTATATTGAAGATGCGTTCTTGAGATAAGCTACTAGTGTCATTTCCTGTTCGTCAGTGAAGACCTGTCTCGGTTTTTGGTATCCAAATGACAATTGAGATGTTCTCTGCTCGGACTGTGGTAAACTTTTATATTTCTTTATATATCCATGTAGGGTCGAGGCCGGTATTCCGAACAAATTTGCCGTTTTTTTATACCCTACTGACGTATTGAGGAAATGTTCTAGTGCCAGTCGTAGTGTTTCTGGATTGGTTGTTTGGGACCGCTTTTTCTTGTATGTACATACCATGATTACATTCATTCAAGCTTCGTTGTTTTCTGGAAAAGAAAATAATTTGTTTGCAATGATTTAAAAAGTGGTGGCATAAACGATTTAACGCGGGGGGGGGCAAGTTTGACCCTAATGGGGTAAATCCGACCCCAGGGTCAAATTTGCCCCGAGCGAAAGGGTCGAACTTGCCTCCGCGCCACACTCAACAAAAATCCCACGATCCCAATAATTAACGCTAGGTCACGGAATTAAAATGCATATTATCGCCCATATAATCAACTTACAGAAAATACACAACTTTCATGTTCTGCTGAATGTAAATGATAAGGAATAGACTTCAACAAGAAAGTGAAAAATTTACTTACGATTGCAAAAAACAGTTTATCCTCTGCCAAATCGTAACCGTTGAGCACACGGCTACTAGGCTGAACGAAAACAAGTGTAACGATCACATGACCACTCACAAAAGAGGATGTTCCGAAACCTTCTCCAAGACCCAAGATATCATCGATGATTGAACTTGCCCCAGTGTCGAACTAGCCCCGGCCTCCACTACCTTTAATTTTACGTTTTTTAAAATTGAACTTATTCGTGTTGCACTCTCCTTTTTTGTTTACATAATGAGATTTCGTCACGCACTTGATAGCCCGAATGTTGTCAAACGCGTGGACACTGGCATTGCTGTTGTGTTTAGAATATTTTTCAACACAACACATACTCAGCCCGACCAAATAAACAGTTGTTAAACAATTTAGATCATTTATAAATGTAAATGCCTAGGATTTTTATTCGTAAAAGAAACAAGAACTAATTGTAACCATGCGCGGTAGCCGTCCTTTGATTCATTCATGACCTATCAATCCGCTGCAGAAATAAATCGAATGTTTTGGTCAATAAGGAGAAATCAAATATGCATATTTCTTTAATTATGATTCTCTGAAATGTTTTAAAATATACCTTTACAATAGAAAGACACTGAACACTCTAAATTATATTAAATATACACTGATTCCTTTAAAATTTCATTAAATTCCTCACATAACTTGGCTGACTGGTTATTGTTTATGGTTTCTCAATACTCAATGACCTTAGCGTGTGACGTCAGTCTAACCATCGCCGCTTGACCCAGTTTTACAGAGCAGTGAGACAGCTGAGTTCTTGTTTTTGAGTCGTGGTGGATTATTTATGGCAGACAATATCTAAAGTTTTTTGGCTCATTGAATATGAAGCACAGTAAAAAACATGGACAGAACTGAGCGTTACATTGTAGTTTGAGTAACGGGAAAGTTCGAGTATTTTAAGTTGTGAAAATTCCCGCCACCGATAATCTGAAATCAGTCAGTCCACATGGCGAGATGATTCAGTGTAAATAGTTTGGTCGACAGGTCAGTTTGTATGAAACAAACTGCCGGGCACAGCTTAGAAGGGTTGCAAAATCGTGTCGTGTTTTTTTTAAATATTATTATTATTATTATAATATGTAGAAAAGTTGCGTTGTTTTCTCTTTTAGTTGATCCAGAAATTATGTAGTTGGCCTAAAGAGGAATGTAACATTTTTAAAACCCTTTAAATTAATGTTTATACCGATCGTGCCCTTGACACGTCAAACTTGCTATAGTTCATTCATTCAAGTCCGTGGTAAACAATACTTTTCTCCTTGCAATTCGCCTAGTTCTGATCTTTTTCTGTTCTTAATTGTGCCTTCGAGTCTTCATTTCAAAACCTATTTTTAATTTCAGCACGAAATAATAAAATTTGGAACTGTATAGCGCAGATCGGCGGATAAAAATCTGAAATGAAAACTCGATGAATAACAAACGCATTTGTTTACGTTTTTGTCTGACAAATTTGTGAAGAGCTCCATTATTTTGGTGTCTAAAAAGGCACTTGTGATTTATTTGAACATATTTATAAGATTTACCTTTAGTTCTTTATTGAGTAAATACTGGTAACGTACGATGCTGTACTTGAAAACTTGTGTGGTTGTCCGACAAGTGTTAGCACCATGTGACATGTTCAGTGTACGTCCACACGGAGACTCTGGTTTTTCCCACTGCGTACGTGTTGCTTACTATAACATAGTGGATGATACGCTGAACTCACGCAGTAGTGGAATTGTTATTGCACAAAAATATATCGTATGGATATCATCATTAGCAACAAGTAACATTTAACACATAACATATGGTAATGTATTTTTAAAGTAGTGTTAGATATATTTACAATTTAAATGTAAGATTTAATTTTGATATTTAAAGCCCTGAACTAAGGCATCACTTCGTTTGAGCCAGGCATCATGATGTTAAATAACATATTCAACCGAATGGTGAACTTAATGTGCGTGTTTGGGGTTCACGCAAACCACT
>JAUELC010327189.1:0-14253 GCA_031471745.1 Cryptochiton stelleri
AATGAATTTTGGTTCAGAGGTTGTGAAAAGATTTCTCAAAAGAATAACACCAAACTTGTACTTCTGCATTGTTTAGTGTTTATTTTATGTTGTTGCAAACATGTGGTATCGTTTCTTTTGGACACTAGTTTAGATCAACTGGGACTTGCAATGCGTCTACACATACAGTAATCATGACTGTGGGGGTAAATAATAATAATAGCCTAATAGACAAGACCGAACTGTATGATCAATTGACTTGAATAAGAAAAACGAAATGACAACAACAAGTCAGTGAATGGGTAAAATAACTTTGATGTATGGTTTAACTAGGAATGAAGCACATGAGAAAAGACATATAAATACTGGGGATAATTACACATGACACAAGATATATCAAAATGCACGTGATAATTACCTGAAAAGTTTGGATCCGCCAGTTGATAGGTGACTCTTTGTTGAGGGATATCGGAATCTGTTGCTGTTAGTGTGATTATAACTCCAACACGTCCTTCATCAACTGTTAAGTTGGTAACTTGCTTAGTGAATACTGGATGAAACTTGTTTGAACTTTCTATTGTCAACTGAAAAAAAAGAGGTAGGGACTGCAATTCGTTTTGTTATCTAAATCCTCTGAAAAAATTGAACTAACAAAGGGGATGGGCTAAGATAAATCTAGGCAATATGAAATTTAACTTACGTTAAGAGTCGTCTCAACAGAAAATGGTCCATTGTTCACCCTGACTGTTAGCTGTACACTGTCACCAGATAATCCGCTTAAAATATTAGACCCAATAATCTGCTCAGTTACAGTAATCTCTCCAGACGTTGGGTCAATGCCT
The DNA here is from genome assembly GCA_031471745.1 of Cryptochiton stelleri. Taxonomy (NCBI): domain Eukaryota; kingdom Metazoa; phylum Mollusca; class Polyplacophora; order Chitonida; family Mopaliidae; genus Cryptochiton; species Cryptochiton stelleri. Next base: position 822 of record JAUELC010327189.1, read on the forward strand.
AAATAAGTAACAGGTGGCACTATCCCGTACGTCAAATTCGACGGACCGTCGGCGTCATTTGCTGTTATTGTAGTGACACTGGTTGATATTGTATCGCCGTCTGTCAGTTTAGCATGGTATATAGCCTCAGGGAACTGTGGCGCGTTGTCATTAATGTTAAGTATTGAAACACAGAGCTCGGTTGAAGAATTGCGTTTTGGCGTCCCTTTATCAGTGGCCATTACAAAAGCGCACGCACTACGCTGGGCAGGGTCTTCGAAATCAAAGGTTTTCTTTAGAAATACTTCACCATTCTCAGTAACTCCAATATCGGGCGATTCGGCAGAGTAAGTGATGTCTCCACTAATACCGTAGTCCTGGTCAGTGGCTGTTAGTGTTTTAATAGTAACGTTCACAGAAGTGCTTTCTGGTATTTTTTCTAGAAAAGATACTGAAGAAAATTGTGGAACGAAATTGTTCGGAACGTTGGCAGCTTCACACGATAATAGGTCTGTAAGGAAAAGTGAAAGAAAATAAATGGAAAGCGTTCGTTGAACCTTTTTTTCACTTTATTCTTCCTTGGATAAATATTAGATTAAACAATATATTAAATGAGAGACCGTTTGCGTGCAGCGATTAAAATATACATTTTTTACTGTTTATGGTGACACAACCAAACAACATTAACTTAAATATATTAAACCGTACCTGATGAGCCTGTAGAGGGTGTAGATCCGGGTGAATTGGGGGCTGTAAGAGTGATGTTCACGATCAAAGTATCATTGGCTGAGGGAGCACCTGGGTTAAACGCATACACCTTTACCTGGATTGAAAGGAATGAAAAGACAATCGATAATAATCAATAACTGTTTAACACAGTAACAATATACTAAAGACGAAGAATAGTTTTTAGATTTAGTTTCTCTTTCTCACTCTACCTCGCGAGAAACATGTTTTTGGTGTAAATGTCTTAGTTAAGTGATACCACCAAAACTATAAGTATAAACAATAGCGTGTAGGATATGTTACATAATTAAAAGCAATCTCGCATTTCTGGATAACCGCCTCTTTATTGTGCAAGAACACAACGCTGCAATGCATATGCCTGTATCGTCATCAGGTGAAAAATGCTAGACAGAGCAGAGCCATGTATGTATAGTTCGACAGACAGAGCAGAGCCATGTATGTATAGTTCGTCAGACAGAGCATAGCCATGTAAGTATAGTTCGTCAGACATAATTTGGACAGTCTAGATAAATACTTGGATGAAACATAGCTAGTGTCGTCAGCAAAAATGGTAAAGTAAATATTTTTAGAGCAGTTTGTGATGTCATTTATGTAGATGAAAAATAAAAGTGGGCCTAAAATAGAGCCTTGTGGAATTCTATACGTAATACATAAAGTGGTGGCAAATGAGCCGTTATAATGCACAGCTTGGTATCGGTTACTGAGATAGTTTATAATCCAGTGGTTACAAAATGAACGAAACCCAAAATGATATAATTTGTGAAATAAAAGTTATGATTGACTGTACCGCATTGTTAAGATAGGTCTTAAAATGTGACGATGCTGGACTCTATATTTCCTTAGCCATTATGAGATGATTGTAAAGAGAGCTGGCTGCATGAAATATTGAGGGACTTGAGCCGAACCAACAAATTGGTCGTGGGAAATTATCTTGTTTGCGTCAAAGTATATATTCCGTTATCATATTCGCGGAAAGTTTTTCAATAATTTTGGTAACACAGTGTAAAAAAGAAATTGGTCGATAATTTTCGTATAGGGTATAGTCTCCGGTTATGGGTGTAATTTAAGCCTTTTTGAAATAATTCGGAATGATACCAGAGTTAGAAAAATATTTATATTTGGGTAAAGAATATTTGAGACTAGTTTAATGTCTGCCATAGCTATGCCTATACCATAAATACCTGGAGAGGATGATTTAGGATTCTAATGGTACTATTAACTATATCCGGGTTTACATAAGAAAATCGAAATTCAATTGAGGTCTGATCGCCCAAAATCCGCCAAAACTTTGTAACACAAGTGGCATTTTTTCATCCAGTTGATGTAACCGTCGAAAAGTAGGAGTTGATATCATTTTCGACTTCATTCTCATTTTGATCATTACTGTTCACTGTTTTATTATTCTTTTTTCTCCCGAGAAGCACGCCAAGCATTTTCCATGCACCGCTTATTTTATGGTCACAACGGTTAATTTTTTCTTCAAAGTTGTATTTTCTACTATGCCGTGTAAAATTATTTAATTTATTGCGATATTTCCTATATTTGAGCTTGGACGTTGTGGTTGGCAATTTTAATTGTTACAGTTTACTGTTTTCGTATATGGACTTTAAAACGGCACTTGATATCCGCGGGTTGTGGATTTAATTACATTTGGAGTTAATGGTCACTATGGGGAATGCTACGTTGTCTGATTTTTTTCCAATGAACATTTCGAAAGCATTGTCTATGTTACAGTTGACAGGAGACCAGTCGATTGCTGATATTTTATCTTTAAAGATTGGTGAAAGGAAATTGCTTTGCTGGTTTGGTTCGATTCGCAAATATTGAAAACAGGAAAATGGTCGGATATGTCGGGGAGGAAAATGCCAGATAAAATGTTTTCCTGATGGAAATTCGAGAATATATTATCAATTAACGTTCCATTTGCTTCGTCAGTGTCTTGTCACTGTTTGATGCCAGTGGTGTTGAGGGTGGTTTCCTTCACTCATTGGGTTGGCACGCCATTACATGAGTGAAATGGACTTAACCAAACAAACATATATCTACATAGTCGCTTTAAGGTACATACTAATACCAATTCTTACCGCCTCCAAGAAGCAATCTACAACTCGGATACAACTCTGTCCACAATCACTTCGGGTCGTCAGTAAACTGCTGTCAGGATTGATAGTAAAATATGTTTCTGCCTCAGGAGATAGCTGATATACCACACGGGCGTTTTCCCCCTCGTCAGGATCCGAGGCTAGAGGTAGGACAAACTCTACACCACTTGTATAATTCTGTGAAAATAACAACAGATATAATTATCTGTAAAACAATTTTCCATATGTGATGTTGATACTGTCTTCAGTTGTAAAAAAATGGTGACTTTGATTCTTTGATTTTTTTTTTTTTTTTTTTTTTTTTTGGGGGGGGGGGACATTTCTGTGTGTGTGTGGGGGGGGGGGGACCTCCTCCCTTTGCCCCAACCCCATAGCTACCTCGTTGTTTTATTTAATGCAGTGGCACTCTGCTTATTAAACATGAAACAAACACAAGTTTTATAAGACTACCGTTACATTTCCAAACTATGCGTAACAGGTCACTTACGACAGCATTCATATCGTAAAATAGCAAACACAACAAAGGTATAAAAACCGATGCTATTTTAGAAATCAATATGAAAATTAAGATTTATTTATATTAGGGTTACAATTGTATTCAAATAACATGAAGAAAAACTGATGTATGTTTAAAAAGTAGAGATTTGTTCTTTTTCCCTTTTCACAAGCTTACTCACTTGTGGAATGCGCAGATCATATGAGTCCATGTCATATTTAGGTATATTGTCATTGATATCTTTGACAGTAATAGTCAATGTAGCTGTACTGGTAAGGACTGGTTTCGGTTTCCCATCATCCTCTGCGGTTAATAACTGTATGATTTTCCCATCAATTAGACTCTCTCTGTCCAGAGGTTTCACCAGAGTTACTTCCCCTGTCGTGCGATCTATTCTCAGGTAGCCTGTAAAAGCAAAGCATAAAATATGATCTTTAAAATCAAGGAACGAAAGGGGCAGGTATTTTGGGAAATTTTGGACAAAAGACAAACAGATAAACAAAAAACAATTTTGAAAATTTGAAGATATGTGTTGCCTAATGAAAATGCTGAACATAAATGGCTATGTACGCGAAGAACACAATAAAACTACCTTAAAGTACACATCTGTTTATTCTGACAATAACTTGTATGTTTATGCTTAAAACTCCACTAATATTAATCTTATGCAACCCCATCGTAACTGACATAATATAATCTGGAAGTCAGGGCTTTTAACTAACATGCGCACTGCGTTTTTTCTTGAATAACCAGGTTGATGTGTTTACCAACTGAAACAGTAACAAAATAAAATGGTTAAAGGGGTAGGCAATTTAAGGAGCAAAGTATACAATGATTAGAGCGTGCATGGGTGTGTCTATTTTATACTATTAATTTGGTATTTTTGCCATTTTTTTGTTTTACAATTTATACTTGTTACTAAAAGTACGCTAGTTCATGGAAGTGCTAAAATAACTGTCAGAGCAGATATATTTAATGTATGCTAGTGTGTGATAGAGGTGTATCAGTATCAGCCAATCAGCGACTCACATAATTGCTCATGTCCACCCGCGTGCGACTGTAACAAAGCAGTCTTCTGTTTAACTTCGTTTTTTTTTAGCAGTTTCCATAGTGTCGTTGTGCTATTTATATGTTGTAAAATTTGTCAAAAGGTGGTCCGATTGAAATGTGAACACTTAAACAACAACCTGCCTTGACAAATGCAAGTCTGTGCAGCAGTTGAATGCTTCAACAGCAGAGACAAATCTGCTGGTGAAAAAGCTCTACTGAATCTGTGTGTGTGGAATGTCTGCAGACAAGACTCCGTGCCCACCATACCTCCACAATTTTCTCTGTTCAGTTTTTCAATAAGTGTTTCCTCGAATATAGCCCATAATTACAAGAGTGGGAAACAAAAATCATTGAAAGATTGTGCTGTGCCCACGAAGTTCAGACATCGAAATACCAGAGGACCTTCGCAGTTGTCCATCGAACGATCCCAACGGCGAGAAAGAAGATCACAATTATTTTTATGTTATGATTCAATAATTAGAATAAATAGAATCACGAAAAATGGGTGGCTGGAATTAGAAAATAATCAAAACATGGCTGCCGTTACCATGGCAACCGCAATAGGTCTGGTGATAAATGTTGGTCACACAATGTCCCGTGGTATACCCTTTCATATAAATAGATAAAAATCAGAATTAGAACATTTCTGGCAATAATTATACTTTTCGCCAAACTTTCTGGCAATAATTATACTTTTCGCCAAACTTTCTGGCAATAATTATACTTTTCGCCAAAAATTCTGGACTTTGCATGACCAAATTTAGCAGAGTACTGACAAAAAAACAGCAGCAGTGGAGAACTTTTTACTCTAGTTGAGGCATATACTGTTCCGTGAAATTATGCTAAGAAAATATATTCCTCCCGATTTTGGAACAAAACCTTATTTCTAGTCACATGTTCAGCTTTGGCTGGTGGCCTAATTTTATTGATTGGTTTTGAGTTTCATTTTGAAAATTATACTTTTATTACTGTAACATTTTAGCAGTTAAGTTATTGACATTAAATATCATCAAAAGGAGTGCAACAGCAACAAGTGTTATCAATGGTTGTTACTATTACTATTACTTCTCGACCCAACTCGTCTCTTTCCTCAAATACACTCGTATCTTTATCGGATGTAACAGTTAGCTTGCTAATCAACATCTCGCCTTTTTACTGAAGAGTTCGATCTTTCGTGTATCGTCTGCAAAAAAGGTGGCACTTTTTTTAAATTATGTATTCGTCTTATTTAACCAGGGCCCTCATAAACGATATACATGTTCATTGTTATCCCTGAGGACGTTTGAGATAAACATTCATAAATACCGTAACCCCCTTTAGTTCTGTTACACGAATATAACATGCAGTTTAAAATTTGTTTGTCTATTGCACAAACGTTAAAAAAAAGAGAATATTTGACAATATATGTATAATCAGAAGTTTGTAAACTAGAAGTATCAAACGCCTCATTGATTCCGGTTCAACGGCAGTGAAGCAATTTTATGCACAGCTTTTTAGAGTAGCGCCCTCTAGTTTACAGTACATGAAGTTTGAAAATCGCATCTCGCCTGATGAATCATGGGAAACCTTGATCAACTATTTATAACCTGTCTAGTTGACATTTTTTTTTCTTCAGTTTGTTCATACATTTTACATATAAAAATAAGACATTAAATGGGAAGCATGTGGATCGCTTTTTTAATAGCGCCTTTTGCCCCTTTTAGCTATCATGTTATTTCCCAGGATTCAATATTTGATTCTTAAAATCAAATTGCGCGAAAAGGATAAATATAATATTTCCTGCGTTAACGTGAAACGTTAAAAGCCGCCAAAAACCACAATGCCGTTGAACTGGTACAATGGGCGTTACACACTTTTGGATAATAGACTTCTGGTAAAATAAAACACAGATAATATTTTAACCTGGAATTTGTTGAATCAAACTTTTGTATTTAACTTCTTGAACGGGATCTTCCTTGTCATCTGTAGCTTGAAGTGTCGTTAGTAAAACGTTCGTGTCTCCTTCGTTGACGGAGACCTGAATGTCTGAAACGATGAACTCTGGAGCGAAATGGTTCTTATCCAGGACTGTCACCTACAATAAAACATTATTGCATTGATCAATATGTTGAGATTAAAAAGAACATTAAGAAGAACATTTCTACTATGTAGATTATTATTTACTGGCAACATTTTGAAGAATATTGTCACGCTATTTTAAATATGTTTGGAAACGACGTTAGAAAGAACCTGGATACGTTACGCGTCCATACGTCAAAGGGGGAGAGGAGGTTTTTTTCAGTTACAGCGTCAATCCTGATTTTTACATACCTCATATAGCAGTTGGTATTAAATGGCATGTCAAACCTAACATCTACATGAATCTGTGACAATTGCTCCGGCGACAATTGCTCCGCTACAATTGCTCCGGCGACATTTGCTCCGGTGACAATGGTGCCCTGATTCTCCCTAAGTTAACTTTTTCTTTGTGCGTAAGTTTAAAGTTCATCAACTTTTTTTTAAGGTTTGATTTATATCCGTAAATAATCAACAAACACAAGTGCGTCCATTCTGGTGCACAGAATTTGCTGGATCAAAATTATTGAGTTTGAGTTGTGGTGTTGTTCACAACATACACACTATACACATGCCTGAATATTGTTAAATATGCAGTGAAGGCCATATTGTTGAGTTTTGTTTGATTGTTTGGTTGGTGTTTTACGCCTTACCCAAGGGTATTTCACTTATATGACGGCGTTGTACTCCAACATTAAACAGTAATATGTTCACAACCTAAATATGAAGTGTTTTACTGTGATGGAAAGTTAATGTTCTCCAATGCTGAGCAAAGACAGCATGATTGTAAGCTGGAAACATGCTGCCCTTAGCCAGAGGGCCCATATTGTTGAGACAAATTTGGTGAAATGTAATCACATCCATTGTCTACAATGTCAGTGAATTTGTTTTCAAGGAATCGTGTTTATAACAAACAAATATATGATTAGTATAATATACGCCACAGCGGCCCTATTGGTGTGCGGACCCCCCCCCCCCTCTCACGTAGCGGCGACATAAAGTGGACATTTTGCTAAATATTTAAATAGTACAATTCAAATGATTTCTCCACGCTCGTACAAGCTATATTTACCCGTTGAATATTTGTTAAATCAACGTTACTCTACTAATTGTTGAAGAAACTTCAAAACTTCGTTGGAACGTGGATATCGTAATCCGTCCCTGAAACTTAGTGTGGGCCACATTGTCGCTTGAAATAAAAAATCAAAATACATTTTGATTGTACAGAAGGAAGACTTATCTTGATGGATGTAATTTTGTATATCTCTGGGTATCAACACAGCAATATATCTGTGAAATCCGGCAATTTAACCCGGATTTAAATGAAGCGTATTTACTGAATAGGTATCTTCAGCCAAACTGCTATTTTCCACATGTAGTCTATAATCTAATCTGTGTAGATGTAGATCGATTTTAAGGCATCTTGTCGAGCAAATATCTCTTTGTACGGCTTATATAATTTCAAAACATCGTTGAAAGAAAATTTGTATTCTCATGTTAAAATGTGTTGTTATTTACAGGATGGCACCAATTTTACCAGATAGTAAACTTTGGAGCAATTGTCGCTGGAGCGATAGTTCTGGAGCAATTGTCGCCGGAGTAATTGTCGTTGGATCAATTGTCGCCGGAACAATTATTTTGGGGAAATTGTCACCGGAGAAATTGTCGTCGGAGCAATTGTAGCCGGAGCAATTACCGCCGCAGTTATTGTCTTCAGAGCAATTGTCACCGGAGCAAATGTCGCTTGAGTAAATGTCGCAGGAGCGATTGTTGCAGGAGATAATGTCGCCGGGGCTATTGTCGGGCAGCCCTTCGACATACCTCCTATAGAAGTGAGTATTAAATTCCATACCAAACCTAATTTTTACATGCCTCCTATTAAAGTTAGTCTTACAAAGGATATGTATCGTCACTTGGTAAGATATAGTTGAGGTTCTGTGAAATACTTCACCAAGGGACAATTATTAACATTAGCGAATATAACAAGTAATTTAACGAAATATTACATATTTGTGTTCTATAGAGTGTGAAGATATTAGTCATGAAAAAAGTTTATTGCAGATGGTATGATAGGAAACTGATGACATATATCACAAAACTCACCGAAATAGCACCAAATTCCAGAAATTTTCCGTCTTGAAGCCTTGGTTTTAGTATGAAAGTATTCCCGCCATTTTGAAGGAACAAGATGTCTGTCATGTTCACAGTTTTATTGATAGTTACAGTTCCATTTATTGGATTTATTTTAAAATAAGGGAAGTCTTTAGTGAGTTCAGGCGCGAAATTAAATGTCATATTGGAGTCTCTGTCTCTATCTATGGCGGTAGTGGAGACCACGAAAGTGCCAGGGGGATCCCCTTCATAAATAAAGGCCCGATATATAGGCGGCACCCACCTGGGGCTGTATTCGTTAAAGTCTCCAATCGTAACAGACAGGGTTGTTGTTCCTGAGAGAAGAGGGTTGGTTGTGTCCGTTGCCGTCACAACATACGCCATCACTCTACTGACGTCATCGCCTTCTGCATCGATCTCTGATTTCACCTTCACAAATCCAGTGTTGTTAATTTTAAAATAAGCATTGTCTTCTATACTATAACTGAACACAGTATTTAGTCCAGTAGAATCTGTCGCTGTAAGCGCCGTTAAAATTGTATCTACTGCTGTATTCTCTTCACAGTTTGTTTGGTAACTATCTTGAGCAAACTGGGGTATGGATAACACGACTCCAACTACTGAAAGAGAAAAATATAATTTTATTACACAAATGTTAAAAGGTTATTTTAACAGTAAAAATGATGAATTCAATATTTCTAGTTACACTTAAGCGTTGTCTTATCGTCATTATAAATGTGGAAATATTAAATTAATGCTGTATGTGATTGTACAGGTACGGTTCCAGATGGTCAAGGCTTATCTGAGTCAAAGCCGATTTAAGTAATTTATTTATTTGAAATAAGTAGTCTGCTGCATTAGCCAAAATGTCAGTTTTTCCTTTCATAGTCATCGTTTGATTGATTGATTGATTGATTGGTGTTCAACGCCGTACTCAAGGGTATTTCAGTGATATGAGGCGGTGTACTTCAAGAGAGAATAGCCACACTAACACAAACCATAAAATGTGAAGTGGTTTGCTATGTTGGAAAATTAATGTTCCTCCAGTGCTAAGTAAAGACAGCATGACTAAAAGAGCATGCTGCCCTTAGACAGAGGGCCCTACTCATCGTGTACAATCACTAAGTACCATAAGTATAAAACTAATATGGTTAGTTCCGGTGTTTTGTCATATGCACTATATCATGTTAATAACTACACATGAATAGCTATTACCTTCTCTCGAGATTATAACATCCATTGAACAAATTTGTCTCTGAGAGTTTATCTAGCACATGAGATGATTTATCGTTTTTTTCATTAATCGTCATCCCTGTGCCAGTGTTATTATCGTAAGAGATAGTATGGTACAGTAGACACAGTTTACTTACAAAGCAGGAGCTGTGAGTGTAGTAATAACAAGCGTTGAACTGTACCCATCTTCATTACTATAGTAAGACGTCACAACATCTGGATACACGTGTGTTCCTGTCAAATCCTTGTTCCGGCCAATCCACTGAAACAAAAACATTGTGATCAATCACAAGTAACCAGATACATATACAACTGATTTATTTACCAATACAACAAATACATTGTAGGGAATAAATCTCTATTGAGCTTGGTATATCTCCTAGAGTATATTTATGGTACATACATGTGACAAGAAATAAAATGTTATCCTCAATTTTGTAGGAATAAATACCAACATATAAAGAAACAGACACATGTAAATAAATATTATAATGGCATATTAAAGATTTGGATGAAGGGTGTTGTTAACTCTTTTTAAAACAAAGACTGAGAAATTGTGGAGCGAAGTTATAGTTGAAATTTACTCCATTCCCTGAATCGATTATTTTATAGAATAATATAGTATGTCAAGTTAGTGCGCTGAAAATGTATTATTAGGTCAGTGCCATGTCCGCTTGTGACATATCCATGTTCTTCAATTAACTTCGCGAAGCAGCACCTGAACACCATAGGAATATCATGAGAATTATAAAAGATCTTATGGTGAAGTTATATTGTAGTTGATAGATAATATTGAACAAGAGGAAGACTTACAAATTAAAACTGTACGACAAACATTTAGGGAAATGTGTGACGAGGATACATTCAGCACCAATTTGCTTAATGTTATTTTACCAGTGGCAATTCTACTTGCATTATACACTTAAAAAATTTTATCAAAATAAACAAAAAGAGGAAATAAAAATATCAGCAAAAACTCGTAGGAAGCTTAACTAAAAATTACAAAAGAAGAAACTGCATGGTCAAGTTCAGAGACTTAATAAACAGATCTGACGTCTGACACAAACATATCGATAGAGTTTATCTGTTGGGTAGACCATCAGGCGAGAGTGAGTTAATGTCACACATTGGTTGTCCGTCTAAAACACAGTGTTAGTGTTCAGATGTCAGCTGATATAGACAGGACACTCAAAATTCAATTGAAGTGTTAAATAGTGGCTTCTACATACTAGACACCAAAAACATAATGTAAGTCTTTCGATATAGACGGGGCACCCAACACATAATGAAAGTGTTCATGTTAGCTGAAATAGGCGGGGCACCCAACACATAATGAAAGTGTTCAGATGTTAGCCGATATAGACGGGGAACCCAACACATAATGAAAGTGTTCAGATGTTAGCTGATATAGGCGGGGCACCCAACACATAATGAAAGTGTTCAGATGTTAGCTGATATAGATAGGACACTCAAAACTCAATCAAAGTGTTAAAATATTGGCTTCTATATACTAGACACCAAAAACATAATGTAAGGGTTTAGATATAGACGGGGCATCCAACACATAATGAAAGTGATCAGATGTTAGCCGATATAGTTGGGGCACCAAACAATAATGAAAGTGCTCAGATGTTAGCCGATATAGTTGGGGCACCCAACACATAATGAAAGTGTTAAGAGACACACAAAACATAACGAAAGTGTTTAGATGCTAGCTTTTAAAGGCTAGACACCCAAAGCATAATGACAATGTTCAGATATTGACTGACGTAGGTGGGAATTTCGTGAACATATCATGGAACACAACCTGCATAGAACCTTATAACTGTTATCTGGCACATACTCGCGTACATGCGCCAATACTTTTCGATATCGTTCAGACATTCAATTGTCTCATGCACTGTAGTCTACAGTCATCTCGAGAGTACGTTACTGAGGCATATATAATCTGCTCACAGAAAGGATAAGTAGTGGCAATCAATACATGACACAATAATGCAACCAAGACACCGCTGTCAACACTTATAGGAATTTAAAACTGTGTGAATTCATGTCTCTCAGTTTCTTTCCAATATTACCTCTGACTACACTAATGCAACGAGAAAACGATTGCAATAAAATATGTCTAAAAAGCCCTGTCGTGAATAGATTTCAAAGGCATGTTTCCTCAGGTACTTATAAATAAAATAGATTAATATTGGGCACAAAACCACATTGACTATCTTTGAAGTAAGCGAACAATGTATTTGGGTAGATGAAGGTCTATGGGATTCATATTGAATGTCTATATGATTCGTAAGATAAGCTAAGATATTTTATTTGAGAGTCCGTGTAACAATAGTACAACTATAAACTTAAGAATTGGTGTGACAGTAGTACAACATTAAACTGTTATTTAGAAGACCATTCCATGTTCATCACTGTATAACCAGAGGTCACACTTTCTATATATTCTTATCTATTGATCTAATGTCTCTCTTTACTTTCTTAAGATGAAATGTCCCCGTGAATGGGACAAGAGATCCTTCGGTATTTATTAACATAAACTCATCTCTTTTTAAGTGTCGTTTAAAATCGGAACATTTGGTAACTGAGCTGTGATTAGGTGCGCGGCTTTAAACTATGTACATATCGTCTTGCATGAAGTAATACGTGTTATAATTATTTTCTGTATATATATACTTCTAAAGGTAATCACACTGGCACAGGGATGACGATTAATAAAAAAAAAAATCGAAAAATCATCTCATGTTCTAGATAAACTCTCGAAGACAAGTTTTTTCAATGTATTTTAATCTCGAGTTTTCTGAATGTTTATATATATATTTGATAAATGAAGAGAGAATATATTGGTCTGTGGAGCTTTATTCCCGCCAAATCCCTTCTATTATTTCATGCACATTGTTGATTCTTTCTTTTGGCGAATAACTTCAACTCAATTCAAAGAATATATATCACATTTTTTTTTATTTTTTATTAAAACATAAAACATTTGCATAGAACTATTAAATATAATAAGGTGTTTTTTAATTTAGTAAACGATTTTAACATTTTTACCATTTATTTTAAAAATAATTAAATAAAAACCGGTATTTCATCTAGCCCTTTCATAGTCATATTCGATATTGAAAAATGTTTAAAGTTGTCGATTGGGAAGGGGGTAAATTCATGCACCGCCTTAAAAATTCTGTTGTAAGTTGTTGTTTGTGTTCTAGACTTGGCTTTTTGGCTAGTTCTTATGAAGCTGCATATGTACTAAAAAAAATCCATAAAAATGTTCTTAGATCCCGCTCTAACGGTCTCTAATTTGTTTAGTATTGAACTCTAGCTTATCGGTTCCAAGTGCAACACGACTTAATGTCTATCAAACTATACGCCAATGTTGAGAATAATACGTTTGGGTCTTGTCCTTAAATAATACATAATAATAATAATAGACTTTATTTTGGCTCGATCTCCCCATAGGACATTCCGACAATGCCTCTTTTCACGAGGGTCGATGGAATATGCTGAATATGCCTAACCACGTGCTGCGTTTAGGTTAAACTTCATTACAGTAACAATATATAATAGTTACAAAATGTTAAACAGAACGCTCGTCGAATCATTTTTTGTCAATCTCGCAACTACCCCCCTCCCCCACCCCCGATGATTTTAG
>JAUELC010327300.1:0-14249 GCA_031471745.1 Cryptochiton stelleri
TGTGACTATTTATGATGCCACCGCGAATAAGCGTTCTGCAATATTCAAGATGGCGACCAAGACCATCGACAAGAAATAAACCTATACTTTAATGGACCACCACGACGGAGACTCTTTTTATACGTTAGTCAACACCCAACAGTGTTATTAAATAATTTATCATAATTTTTCTAATTTTTCCACAGTATTATGCTCAATGGGAAAACTATAAGATTTCATTTAAATTTTAATGTGGTAGATTTAATTGTGTTATTATTTACAAACAATTAATTCAAGAGTTTGGTCCAATTACGGCGTTTAGATGCAATAAAATATTATAAAAATCATGATTTTTTCTTTCCAGTCGTCGAAATCTCTGTGTTGTTTACCTTGATGATCTAACCTGGTTGAACCTGTACAGTTGTAGTATGTTATATTATAGAGTATTGTGGTACAGTTAATATACTTGGAGTTTTATTTTGGGGTTTTATTCCCGCTATTTGAGGTTTTATTGGGGACAAAATGAGCACGAGAAGGTATATATTATCCAACCCATAGTTACATCCTTCAAATGCTTTAAATCATGTACTTCACGAAACGAAGTTGGTCGCGGACTGAAAACAGGCACTTAGTATTCTCGGCTGCGGAGCCGCGGCCTTATACATGTTAATCGCCAAATCTTCAGTTCTGTATCTTGTTCTGAACTCAACGTGATTTCCTTATGTGTATAAAAATCAAAATTGTTGCATCCGACTGGTCGGAGCGAATAGTTTCGTTTTTTAATTAATTCGGGAGCCGGTTTTAAAATTAATCCTCGAGCCTGTCAATTTTTTGCCGCCATCTTGCTCTAGTCGTGAGCTTACATTTTATAGCTTTTTAAAATTGCCTTCTGACAGAATTAAGTTCATGTTTCACATATAAAATGTCTCAGAAAGTTCAGTGTACCTAACATTATTGGACAGTACCTAATTTGACATACAAAAGCCGTTAAGTGTTATAACTTGAAATTACACAATTTTATTCATTCAAGCTCTGTATCTCTATAAGGCTACATGTATGATAGACTAATAGAAGAAGTCTTTTAACTAGAAGTATGCAACTTCCATTTAGGTAGGAACCCCAGTAGTAGACTAAGCACCCTCTAATCACGTATGATGTGACGAAGCACACAATTAAACTCGGTAGAACACAGATTTTTCACTGATGAACGATGCGAAATTTATATTTGTGATAGACGGTGACCCTAAAAGGCCGCACCATTACTCATCTATTATGACTCGCAACAACTGGCCGTTTATTTGTCAATGTACTGTATTGATAAATATTATATTTTTGTAAAATAAATATCTTTAGAATCTGGGTAAAATATATGAAATAATACGTGGAATGGGTTTAAAAATGTCACTTCCTTCACAGGTTATGTTTTTATATTTACCCGATTATGCAAATTTGTACCTTTTGATCCCCGACCTGTATAGGTCAGTCTTTTTGACCAATCAGCTCTAGCTGATGTCACAATGTGAATTACCCACCATTCCGCACTGAGAAAAAAGACAAGGACCTGAGATATGACGTCACTATTATTTGCTGACCTTCAATGTCGTGTACACTACCTAAATGTGAGTTGCATACTTCTAGTGAATAGACTTCTGCTTATAGGGATAAAGAACTATGTAGTATAAACAATAATTTCAGCGCGAGGAAAGATTATATAGAGTCGCTGTATATTACGAGTAGGGGTTCAATGTTTTATTTTTGCTGTCAATACGGAAATAATTATCAATGCCCAACATGTATATAACCCATGATGGTGTAGAGAAATTAATATATAAAGACCAACTTCTAAATTATAATTTAAATGTGTGGCCTATAAAAATGTAGGCCTATGTGTTTGTTGTATTCGACACAAGGCACTGGCAGTTTAATAGAGTAAGGTGACAGCTATTATAAAGAAAAGATGAACAAAAAACGATGCGGTCGGCCCTGTTTGCACGGGAACTATATTTGTTTTCAACGAGGTTCAATTCAATTTATATTTTTAAATTATAAGAGTCTTTACTATAATTAAAGCCCAATTAATTTGCTTTCCTTGACAGATTCATTTTTGTCATTTTGATAAAAGGCACAGCTTATACATATCTCATAAAAGTGGCCAGATATAAATTTAAAACAAATGCCAACGGTCAATGCTAAAATATACACGTTCAATTTATTGAATATTCTTATCTTTTTTCGCTCTTGCGAACTAAAGTCCGACGTAAAATTTATACCCAAAGATCAGTAAAATTGTCATTAATTAAACATATAGAGTTATGGCAGCATTTATATTTTCCACGAAAAGCCTATGTCATATAATTGACGATTCCAACTTCCCTTGCTTTAACCAACTTGAAAGTAATCTATTGAGATCCATAACAAACTGCGTTAACGTTAGTCTTGATTTTCTTTAGGTGAATTTGTTTAAAATATAAAATTATTTTTTCAAAGAGCCAATCAATTTAATTTGTTTTACAAAAAATTAACAAATGCCACAACAAGTGTCGTGAAAATTAAACTTCCTTCAAATATATGCGGAAAATATGTTATATATATGTTAAACACGTCCATGTACTTCAACATGTCATTGCTAATAGTTGAAACGAAAAGTTAATTTCGAAGCGATTTTGTGATTGGTATAACGAGTCAGCAGGTTGGCATCTTCTAATTACCTTGGAATTCTTGGGAAATATTTTGAGATGGAGGTATCAATAATTTGGGTTTATTTAAGATAGGGGCAAAGTTAGAGGAATCCCTCTTGGAAAGTTCGTCTGTTTTCGGGGTTTTGTAAAGAGGGAGGGGAGTTTCTGTAAATCTTTGGAGAAATCCCGTCAGTCCGGACAAATATTATCTGTGACGGTGATAGGCGCTGAAAACAGAGGTCGATAAGTTAGAAAGGCCTCTTTACCTTTCACACGACACCATGGGCTAAGCTTCACAGACACTGGCTTTAAATCAGCCAATCAGAAGGTACGGTTTTAGTTTTCGCCCCGCCTGTTATCAGGCTTTTTAGGCTCTGTCTGTTTGAAGACCTTCTGAAGCCTTCAGAGTGTGTATCCTTGATTTCTGCGGTTTTTGCAAAAATCTCCCTTTTTGTGACCAACTAAGCTCCTGACACGAAATTGACTGAGAACGGATGTCTCGTTTGGTGTTTAACCAAGGAATTTTCGCGTGCACATGGAAGGTCAAATGAGAAGTGTTTCGGAAACCTTAAAGTGTGCTTGTTACAGAAGACAGTTTTCAACTGCGTTGCCAAAATAATAAAAACAATCGCCCTATCGAATTCTTCGTCATTTTGCCATGAAGCTCAACAACTTTCACAGCTTTTAGAATCTGTCAAAATATAAGTTTTTAGAATATTTATAACGTTGAAATATGTTTTATTATTATTCTATATTCTAGACTTAAATTACATATTAAGAATTACAAACAAACGAGACGTGAATATAAAAAGAGGATAACCAAGAACATATAAATACGGTCAATGACAACGGTCACATTTGGACACTACTTGTACAATAATGTGTTTCAAGATAGCATGCTATCGACACAGTTTTAATGTCAAACCGACATATAACCCAAAGTAGATAGTTTTCATTCTTTTGATTTCTGGTCTTGAAACGGTATACACATTTACGTAGAATATCTCAGAAAGAATGCAAACACATCTCTTGAACTCCAAGTTCCACGATAGTTAATTATAAATAATTTTTCATTCTTGTACACATGCAGCAGTTATTTCTTTGTAGACATGTTCATAACACAAAGTAGATACTTTTTTATACTCTTTCGATTTCTGCTTTTTAAACATATTTACGTAGAAGTTCTTCGAAAGAAGGCAACGCGTTTATTGCAAACATATCACTTGACCGAAAACTACTATGCCTATAATAAATCTAAAAGCAATGCTGTAATCAACAGGCTCATTCTAGGCACATTAATTTTAATGAGACCACAAATGGTTACAGTAAATACTATTACAGGAATACGAAAAGTTTTTAAAAGACAATTTTAATAGCGGTATATAAATTGAATCTCTGTTTTTAAGTAGATCTTGATGCGGTTTCAAAGTATACCAAAGCCGGCAATTTCAGTTACCACAGACAAACAGTTATAGTTAATAACATACATAATATTGCTTACGGCTCTTTTACAATGGTTTTATAAAAGCGAATCACACTCGTTCATCGAAGGCAATTTCATAGAATAAAAATCAAACATCATTAGTGTTTTGGGAACTAAATATGAGCAGTGTCAGAAAGGCCATCCGTTTCATGTCACCATGAGTCCCAAAATTATACCCATATAAAGTCACATACTTTAATTCACAACTGCATAAGAGATATGTTCGGTGGGTGAAAACCTTTAAATGTTTAGGACAATCATGCAATAGTCTTGTATCATATATATATACACAATACAATGAGATTTTATGCTTTAACAAAAGAGTTAAGGCTTTGACTGAAAGACAATAGCTATAGGTGTAACATATGTTGTTTCGAAACATTTACAAAACTTAGTTTCTGGTAAAATTGATGTGGCAAGCTTGGCATTATTTAGTAAGGTTAAATTTTAATTTAGTCTATTCTAGAAAATAAATGAAAACTGATCGATTTACCTTATTTCAGCGGATTTTTTCACAAAATTAAAATATAATAATTTTTTTAACATGTATAAGGTAAGAAAATAAACAATGTTTGCTAGCTTTTTTTTAGTGACTTCTTCTCTGTTAAAATACTGGATAATACTAGGTATCACTTTTCAAGTAGAGTTAACTATAGAAGATTCACGCTAGCTAAAACATTTAAGTCGATACTATCTGCCATATATTTGTTACGTCCTCTGTTCACAGAATAACAGACATCAAATAAACTTTGACAAAATGGATCAAACAAAAAAAATGTTAACAAATAAACAGTTCGTCACAGACAAATGTAGGTAGATATACAAGCCAATATGACGCATTATACTTGAGATTGCGTCAATTTTCAACTCAGTTTGACAAAAAATATCGCGGAAACTAAATCTGTAACGGAGTGATGAGTTTAAATACAAGAAGAAATTAAAGTCATGTTTGACAACGTTGTTTGTTTGTTGTTGTTTGTTTGTTAATTTCACGAATAAATACCCAGTGCATAAATAGGAACGCAGAGAGACAGAAATCTGAAGGAAAGGACAATCTGGTTAAAGCAATATTGTAAAGTCCTTGTGGATGACGACTGAATTCGACGATATGGCATACGGTGATCACCAAAATGATAAAAGCGAATGTGGAAGACTAAATATTGGAGGGTTATATTGCATTGGTAATTGGGACCAAAACAATCTCAAAAAAGAAATTTGGGAAATGCGTTCACACAACACGCTTTTAGAAAACTGAAATATTGTAAAAGCAGTATGGGCAAGTCAATTGGGAAAAAAGACACTGGATACGCAATCTCCAATGAAAAGTATCCCGTAAATTAAAGACGGTTTGATAAAGACAATCTCAACTATACAAAACAAACCAATGTGGCAAAATCCAGAATACTTTTGTCAATAAATCTGGTTCGACTTGGATATAGTTTCAAAGCATATCTATATCATATCAAACCCAACACGTTCTCTATTCAAACTAATAGTATATAATAATGGTTAGTTTACATCACTTGAAAAGCGAACTAATCTCGTTCGGTACAGACAATTTGATTGACAGAAATTCAAACATTTAAGCCGTTTAAAGAACCAGTAGAGAGTAAAGGGGGAACTCCAAGATGAACAATTCTACTTTATTCGGAGTTATCACATTATTCCATTGTGCTTAACTTATCGCTGGAAACTCGATAAAAGAACCGATATGAATGTTTTATGCTAAATTCTATCAAAACACTTTATGTTCAAGAACCAATGTGTTTGTATTTTCTAATGCAATTGATGTTAAATTCTATCAAATAATCTATATGTTAAAGAACCAATGTCAATGTTATTTCTTATGCAATCACTGTTATATTTTATCAAAGAGCCTATATGTTAAAGAATTAATACGATTGCTTTTTCTTACGCTAGTGTTGTTAAATTATATTAACGAACCTATATGTTAAAGAACCAAAATTATTGCTTTTTCTTTTGCTATTGTTACATTCTATTAAAAAACCTTGATGTTAAAGAACCAAAATCATTGCTTTTTCTTTTGCTATTGTTACATTCTATTAAAGAACCTTTATGTTTAAGAACCAAAATGATTGATTTTTCTTATGCAATTACTGTTACATTTTATCAAAGAACCTATATGTTAAAGGACCAAAATGATTGCTGTTAAATTCTATCACATAATTAACCTACATGTAAAAGAACCAACATGATTGAGTTTTCTTATGGTATTGCTGTTAAATTCTATCACATAATTAACCTACATGTAAAAGAACCAATATGGTTGTTTTTTCTTATTCAATTGGCCTGATTTTGATAATATTAATAGGCACTAAAAAAATTGAGACATACACGTAGCACTGTTCTTAGAAACGTTGTTGGAAGTTTAAATTTTCTTAAATCTTGTTATTATGGTCATTCTATAATAATCAAGAAACATAAGACTTTCAGAGTTTAGTTTTAAATCTTGCAAAACACTTTCTATACCGTGCGAAAGACAAATCTGTTGTTTAAAGACAGCTTTACTCACCATTTCCGCTTTTGTTTTAAATCCACATTTTTACAAAGATTTTGACGGTACACTGTAAACTCGCGTTAAACACAACATGCGAAGTGACTTCATACTGCACGAGGCGGACTTAGCTGTGTGTGGTTTGAAAACAGCACGTTTTAACAAGAGAAAGTCATGTAAAGTATGACTTAGCTAATCTCTAAATAAACTTGTTTCTTTCCGAGACGATTATATCATACCGCATACCATCACGAAATAACAGCCTGCATTATCTCTTTGAAATTTATTATTACTTGCTTTTAGGCCGATTCGTTTTGCTTTAACAGTAACGCGTCCTTCATTGGGTATTTTATTGCTTTAAATGCAATACAAGGCAAAGGCGTAAATAAAATTCCAATTGAACATAACCGTTTATTTATTTTACTAAATGAATTGCAATTCCAATACACTGTAAAAAAAAATCATTTCGTTGAGTTTGGTTTCTTCTTTAAAATTAATAATTTCTAAGTACGGATTGATTCTAAGTTTTAGTTTTAATCTTTTTGTTAAATTTTAATTGATCCCTTTTTAAACGATATAGTTGATGCGAATTAATAGGTTTAACCATTAGGTTTAATCATTATCACTTTTGTTTGTATTTTGTATGTTGCTTGATGAGCTGTGAGGGCTAAGAGCTAATAAAATTACTTCTCTTAAATAAGAAAAAATAAATAAAAAAATTTACATTGGTAACTTGTATAATTTTGTATTTCATGATTAAAGACAAATATATATATGAGATTTGTTGAGATGCTGTTCTTGTTGTTCAAATTCTACAAAAGCACGCGAGTGTTAAGATGAGAATGTTCAATGCCAAAATATAACACTATTTGATTAATTAAATTTATTTATTTAACTAAAGCCAGACAACAGTTATAAATACTTGTAACCTATACAATAATCAATAAGTTAAAGCTGATGGGTTAAAATTGGTAGAATTACATAATGAAAATTAGCGTAATACCATTAACATTTTCTTTATACCCGAAAGGTTTATTGGGTTTTGGAATAAGAATTATTGAGATTGCAATGTTAATTTTTTTGCTAACTGATTTAACTCAAATTACATAATCCATACTTTCGTATTTTGTGGCAATACGAAATCTACAATGTAAAAGGTTAAATCACTGCTCTTTATAACATAACTGTCAGGCTTCTTTGAGACATTCGCATGCAGGTTGCTGAAATCATAAAACCAATGGACCTAAACACTGATATAAACTTTTAATCACAGCAATTTTAATGCAGACCAATGGCATAATGGTCGTAAACACTATAGTTATAGACAGAAAATAAAACAATATATGCACAGTCCAATGTATATGTGCCAACATTTAACCAGAGACCATATAATATGTCAATATACATTTTAGGTCCCAGATTTAACCAGGGAAGGGAATGATAAAACAAGGTCAATGTAATACATCTTGCACTTTTTCTCACATTTTTTGTGAGACATTCACTCATTTTTTGTTTATCTTCTCAACTCAAATAAATTCTGAATCGTTTTTGCAATAATATTTAAGATAGTTTTTATTTTCCTATTTTCTATGTGTTCACGACGAGTTTGAATAACAAACATTCTCTCAAACAACAAGTCTCGTTGTTTTTTTTATTTTTTTATTTATTATTATTATTTTATATTCCGATGGGTTTACATTGTATAAAACAATTCCATTAATATACGAACGAAACATTGTCACGTTTGTTCATGAATCCATAAAAATGACACATGAACACATGCGTTCACGGCGATTTTTAATAACAAACTTGTTTTTTGTAAAGTTTCCTTGTTTTTTTAGTTAATTTATATTCCGAAAGGTTTACGTTGTAGTACATATTACCATTGTCATGTTTGTGTGTAAGTCCATAGAAATAACACATGAAACTAACAAAGTAAGAGTTTGATACAACATGGAAAAATGCACAAACCGTTGAGATAGGGCACAGTCAGCATTCCAAACACCAATAGTCAGTGCGCAAAGCTAACCAATCATGTGACAGGCGAAGGATGACAAAGAAAACTACCCGTTCTGACAATACACGTTTTAAAAGCTCATCGGCGCCCGACTAATCCACTATCGCCTTTCTTTTTTACATTCCAGAGTTTGAACAAATTGAATCTCTTAAAGTCGGTAGATAGTTCGTCAGCTGTGAACCCGTTCTTAGAGTCCAGCAGGATTTACAGGGCCAAAAACACGTTTTTGATACAGTATCGGTTTGTACACATCAAACATTGTGCTATGCCAATGGGCGGCAAACTCGTCAATTGCACATCTTTCGCCAACAGCTAATAGGTGGCGCTTCACCTCTATTGACCAATGGCCGCCGACTGTCAACCAGAAACTATTTCCACGATCCATGAAGAAACTGCTTGTCCAAATCAAACAAACCGACATTACCTTATTAGGGAATTTAAATTAAGAACGTTTTATTTCCAATGAAGTAACAAACTATTTAAATTGAATGGTATTTTTTGTTAATCAGGCAATAATCCTGATTTAGAAGCAAAACACAATTACATTTTTATACTTTTCTAGAAGGGACCAAAGTCTTGATATTCACGAAATAACTACCTCCTATAATATCCGATTGACTTTATTAAATAAAAATTAAAAGTGCCTTGCATGTTATCCAATTTTATTGACATTTGAAATATGTTTTGTGTTCTTTACAAAGTGACCATTAACAGTATTGTCGTTAATTTGGGACACACTTTCTTAGTTGGAACAGAAACCAAGTTCGGACAACTCTGCAGACAGAAATCCGTACGGGAATGGAACACACGACCCTCAGGACAAGCATCAAATCGCCAGGAGTAAAGCCGACCACGTATAGAGCAAAATAACAAAATTAATGTTTATTGGAGATTTGCTATTAAATTAGAATCACTTTGGAGTAGCACGTTATATTTTATTTGGTTTGTTGTTATTTTTTGTTTTCTGTTTGCAGAAATTTCTGTGAAAATCGTTACTGCTATACCTATACTACACAATTTATAAATACAAATGAGCACATTTAATCTGCCTGCTTTATTTCTTTTCAACGGATGTATTTTGTAATATTTGGTTGAGTTTTCTCGCCATGGTTATGGTTATTTTGAGCTCAAGTCTGAACAAATGACTCCCACAAACCTTAATTCACACGTGTTGTCAAGAAGCAGAATTGAAGAATACGATCAGAATGCAGGCTAATGTAAACGGTAATGATACATGCTTTCAGAAATCGGACTGTGATTAGATGGTATATTAAGAGATAGAAAATAGACAATCCTATTTGAAAGATAAGATACAGCATCTGCCAATATTAATCCATCAGACGCCCAAATCAAACTGATCCTGTACTTGTATTTCAATTGTCACAGTCACTCTTTCTGTTTTTATGTTTCTTGAAAATCATTGACCATTTTGAAACGAATCTATAAACAGGCGAACAAATCTCATCAGAGCTCGTCTACTCGTCGTGTTTTACCACCTGTGCTACTATTAGTATCAGATGTTCTCACACTGGAAAATAAATGACTGGGATTCTACATTTGCAGTAGCCTATGCATTTAATTGCGTGTTGATCTGGTATGACGATGAGGGAACTCCTGGTGTTCTCAGAAACGCCCGGAGCGTTTTCATTAAGGCTCTTGAACGATAAATTAACTGGCCTTCTCGTATTGAGGCCAGTCCCGGCCCCAGTCGGCGTAAACCATCAAATTTCATTGAAACAGACTATTAAAATACTTCTCCTTTCTCTGTTTTAGACCTGCAGACGACAGTTTCGTGCCACGTGACAATGACACGCGAGCCGATGCTCGGCACGTGATATATGAGGCTGGTGAGCAGAAAGCAGCGTCGTCTATATGGTGACCACATTAAGTGATGAATACCTCTCCAAAAACGACAGTATCGACGTATCCATCATAAAGGGTTCGATACAACGCGGGGTCGAGTTAAGGGTCGCTGCGGATTAATTAAGAGCACATTTTAATGAGATCAACATGCGTCCATATGTTCTTCTGTTTAAAGATCTGAATCTCCATCTATTGCTGCTCTATAACTACAGCCGCTTTCTAGAGCAAAATGACATCGGATTATTTTTACCTGCAATTTTCGAAAATGCTAAGGTGGCTATATAACTATATAGGCCTATGTCTGTAAATCGAGATAAATTCCGAATAAAATCAAATAGCATTTAATTTTGGTGCTATACTCCAGTTAAAATATGGCTGATGACGGAAATGGATAGAACTACAAAATGAAAATTAACATGATGCCTTGAATATATTTTACACTCGAAAAGTTGGATTTTTTAATATGAATTATTTGTTTTTAATTGTTTAAGCTGATATAATGATAGGTAATGAATAAAATGCTTGTTTAATTTCTGTGACTAAACGGAAAAAAACCCATAAAGCAACACATTTAAAAAGAGCGTTCAGTTTCATTACGTATGACTATAGCAAGTTGTTAAGACATTCCTGAATTACGTAGAATTCTAACACCCCATAGGAAGTTAATCTCGAAAAGAAAGAAAGAAAGAAAGAAAGAAAGAAAGAAAGAGAGAGAGAAAGAAAGAAAGATAGATAGAAAGAAAGAAAGAAAGAAGGAAAGACAGACAGACAGACAGACAGACAGACAGACAGGCAGAAAGAAAGAAAAGAAAGTAAGAAAGAAAGAAAGAAAGAAAGAAAGAAAGAAAGAAAGAGAAAGAACGAACGAACGAACGAACATACGAACGAAAGAACGAAAGTAAGAAGGAAGGAACGAACGAAAAAAACAGAAACAAAAAGCGAACAAAGAGACATATAAAATGTAGAGAAAGAAAGGAAAAAAACGAACACAAGAAAGAAAACAAGACTTAAAATAAGGAAAAGAAAAAGACAAACTTTGAATCTGTGCATTCTGTATTTAATAAATTGAATTAACATGGAAAGTAGTAAGAGATAAAATACAAAATCAGAGTTAAAAGATATCAATGTAAAAAATCGCCATTCTTTTCTTAAGTGTAAAAAAAATCAAATAAATGTCAATATGCAAAAGTTGTGCTGGGAATGATTACCACATTGTTGAACTAATTTGACTTAATAAAGCGAGCAGGTAATCGGAAATTGATTGATTTGTTAACGCCTTGCAAAATTTAACACTTCTACGTCTTTTTTTATATTATCTTTTCTGGGGAGGGGGGCGTATTTAACAATCAGTTATAACGAACGGCAGCGGAAAAAATATAAATAAAAAAGATGGGGCACAATTGTCTCAAAAACCGATGAACCCAAAGTATTATGAATCGGCTTCAGGTTTTCTCCACATGTCTCAAAGAGTTGTTCCCCTTGTTATACTCTTGTTAAAATGTCAATAGCCAGCCAGATAAAACGCTGCAGGCTTGTAGGTTAGCAAGCCTATTAACTAACCGCACAGAAAAGCATATATTGAAATGACATACTATAATGCTTACATGTACTAATTAAGGACAAGAAAAAGTCAATTTAGTACTGTGCATATCGCTGTTTATTGGTTTTTAAGAAATTAAAAAAAACAAAACTTATTACAGTCAAACGGTATACAGGTATAATAAACGGAAACTTATAGCTGAGGGTGTGCCAAGAAAAAATAGGCCTACCAAGAATCGCAGTTGAATTTATCCATATCATTGCCTCGGGATGACTAATAGTTGGTTGATAGCCCTCTGGAAAACCAGCTATCATTCAGACAATTCAGAAGCATCTATCAGGATAGCGGGCGGTTTGAGGGAGCTTCCTGTTGCCCTGTTGCTCCCAGAGCCAAGGGGCAACATGAAGCTGTTGCAGTGTCCTGTTATGTCCTGTGATTGTCTTGCATCTTGTCATTGTTTGTTGCCAGTGGCGTCAAGGGTGGTTTCCTTCACCCATTGGGCTGGCACGCCGTCATGTTAGTGAAATAACCTTAAGTACGGCGTAAAACCCCAATTAAACAAACAAACAAAAGCATGCGATGGACTGACAAGATCCACCTTTATGTATGACGGTTCACCCGTTTTCTTTTCTTAACAACAGGGGATATGAAAGACTGTCTTCTTGTTATATTTATCTTGTTTGTAACGAAAATACGATTTTTAAAACTATTTTGTTCTATGTATTAACAGAAAAAATAGAAAAATCAATTATGAATGATGGTTAAGTGGAAAACGGAACATGAACATTTGACATAAAAAAGGACTTCAGAAAACATGCCTTATCGATCAATATTAAAAGCAGTGTTTCACCGCGGGTTGTGGCAAAACACAAACTTAACAAAAACGTGCTTAAGCTTTGTTTAAATGTGTTAGATCACATAGGCCTTTAAACATAATAGGCTTTTAAATAGCCTCGTTCTGAAAACAGTGTTACTTAGAGGATTTCTCTTATGGAAGGAAACATTTAAATTAATAGATGACAAATAAGTGCTACGATTTAATGTATGACTTCAAACGGTTCTTTGAGAATTTATTTTTATGTTCGCTTTCTGTGGTTTAATTGCTCTTTGTGAAAGAGTGCTGTATTCCAAGAAGACTTTTTGTCAAAGCAACTTTTGAAGGCCAAGAACTTTTGAAGGGAAAACAACGGAAGAAATCGTTGTTCGACAAATGATAAACTTGGAATTAGTAAAGAAATTTCCGAGGAAGAAAACCGTTGACGTTAACATGCCTCAAATTAGCGTTGTAATAATAAGGTATATGTGATGTAGTGCGTATACTGTCGATTTCCCACTATTTAAAAGAAGAGAAGATAAACGAGCTGAGGGATAAAATGGGAAGGACACATAATGATGTATATAATTATCACACTTACGATAGTTTTAAAGCGTCTATTAAATTTGTACAAATATCCCCAAAATTTCATGCTATTGTTACTCACAACGACTGCTGATAACGTATATATTTTTACAATGTGTGATAGGTTTTTTAAGTTACGCACGCAAACCAATGAAAAGCCCTTCTACCTCCAAATGAAAAAGAATCGGAGTTTTCTGCATTTAAGCTGTGAGATAAATTAGCCAAGTTTACAAAAAAGATATTGACAGAGTTTATAATATTCTGATTGTTGTAAACAAAAATTGGATACTATAGAAACTTATATAACAGATACATATTCAGCTCGGCACTCAGTGTTTGTCTAGGCAGAGGTATATAGGTTTTGGCCAATCGTGGCGTCACAGTCGATCTGACAAAAAAACACACACCCATTTGAGCCGTCTTTAGCACTTTTTGTAAAGATTTTAGTGGAATTACTTTAGTCACCATGTCGTCTTTCAAAAAAGATAATACCATAAAGCAACGTCCATTCGGAACAATCGTCACAAAACAAATAATTAAACGGGCTTGTGCTGTGGGTCAATAGTTAGCGTGTTAGGCTGCTGATCGTCCTTCGATGTACCGTAGGGGTGAGAGTCCCCAAGTCGACCACAGGTATATGATTGAGTCACACGAGGTTACTCCGGCTAGAGGGAGGTGGTAGAGAGAATAATCCGCCATCATATAAGTGAAATACCCTGGAGTACGACGTTTAACACCAATCAAACAAACAAACAAACATCCCTTTACACGTTTA
>JAUELC010327411.1:0-14246 GCA_031471745.1 Cryptochiton stelleri
GAACGCTTTCCACACACTCAGGACAGCATATTTGGAAACAGTGGCGTACAGACTTTCTACTTAGACTCATTTTATTTATGCTTTCTTCTCCCTTAACACTCGGATTTTATGGACAGAGAAGAGAACGTACACGTCTAACCGTAACGTGAGGCTTCTTAATACCTAATCTAGAGGAGTTCGTCTGCCATTTAGACTACTCTTACTACAGACAATACTTAGCTGGGAAGAAATAAAACTTTGTCAAAACAAACAAATGACTTGTCCCTTTATATCCCTCACCTAATTATACGCTTGTTCTCATTTTTAAGTACATCGATACAAATAAATATGCCAATGTACAGCTATAAAGAACGTACGATATTGCTGTACATAAAACGCGTCCAAGGACATTTGTGGATAACATTTTTATTGGATCACAAAATGTACCATTCACACCAGCACAAATTATATGTATAAATCATTTTGAAATGAGAAACTTCAAAATCAATCAAGGCGAATAAGTATTGTTTAAATCAGTTAACTGTTCTGCTTTATATGATCAACCGAAATACTTCACTGTGTCTTTCTGAGTATACCGGACAGCAACAGATAATAAACCCCTGGGTATCATGCCTCCGTCACCACCCAATACGCCCCTTGAGATTTGTCAATGCCAGATGGTTATAATTAAGTTTTGACGCGTAAAAACGCATCGGTGACCATTTGTCGACAATAATTCAAATTGAAATGAGAACTGTCCTCTCATATAAAGAAAAATGAGTATATATTTGTTCATTCGAAATCGAATTAATATAGACAAGGCATTTGATATGGTTTACTTGTAAAATACAAATCTTATAATTCTAATTCTAATTTCTATAAGTCAACCAAGGTTGTGAGTTGTACGTTGTTCAGTACGTGTGAAAGCAGCTCTTATGTGCACTATAAATAAATACCTGTGAGAGACTTTGAATCGATGGTATCACAATATTTCGGTTCTCGGTGGAGGCAGGAGGCAAGTGTCCTTCCATGACATTTATTAAAGATAAATAACGTATTTGTCATTAACATGTTTAATAGTTGTTAGAGGAAATAATTTACCTGACGGTTATACTAATTCCACAAGTAGCTCAATGTGTACAATACCAATCGTCCAGGTAATAACATTCTGACATCACAATCTTGTTCCAAATCGCCTATCTCTGGTAACTTCCGTCCCCTTCTATTATCGGCTTTTGTGTATTGAATGACCATTTTGCAGGCCATTTGCGTCAAATTTGGCGCTAGGGGCAAAACTTGCATCTCGTGGAAATAGACGTATCCTTTATGACATCAGGTGAATACCACACCAATAAATCCCCATAGAGCATGAAACAGCAGAGAAAATAGGAAAACAAAAAAGAACTATTTTTTTTGATAACATTAGGTCAAATGAATCAATTGCAACTGGAGAATCAAGTCACGTGAAGAGTTGAAATGGCATCATAGGTCGACTGATCAGGTCAAGGGTCAGTGGCCTCGCTTAAGAGTTCACTAACTCATTCACAATGCCTAGTCAATACATACAAGGTCAATAACTACAGTTGATAAATTTGACGGTTTTATACAAATAAGTGACATCAATATTCTAAACTATGCACGGGTGGGACCGAACAAAACAAAAAAATAATATGTGTTCTATGTTCTTGGGTCAACTTCCCATTTTAAGCAGCAGTTTTATTCTGTGATCAGTAGTCATGCAGCAACTTTATGATGTATACCGAACCGTTATTGAGTTTAAATTGTTTAATCAGTACTTGACTAGACACAGGGGACATATGAACATCTAAATTGATCCCCGTTTAAATAACGATTTAGTATTGAACACCGCAGAGAGTATTAAACTCATCCTAATGGATCCTGTAGTGGTAGCTGAGGCCTGAGGGTGATACACAACGTATTCACCATTACAAAGATCCCTTCGATTTAACTGTTTACAAATAACTGCCACCAGACCTTATAAATGTGTATATCCTTTATATTATAGATATGCCTTAAGGCGTCATCGTGATTCAATGGGTAGGGAATTGACCTGGTGAATTGTCTGAGTCTTGATTTTGTCCCTAGTTTATGCTCCTTTCGTCCCTCGTTTATGTTTAACAGCTGACATTTCCACTATCAGCTTTTTTTTTGTAAGAAACTCTTCTACCTGCTTATCCTTTTTTTTCACAACTATATGAACAAATGAGTTCTGAGAATTCCCCTGACAGCTGTTCCCCCTGACAGCCCCCCCCCCCCCCCACCCCCCATGACATTCGACCGTGAGCTACTGTGTCTCAGTCTGTATAATTTTGGCGCTTTCTGCCAAAGGTCCTGGTTACGAAACATGTCCATCTGTCTTTCTCTACATTTATACACTAAATGGACATCATAATGTTGGCAAACGGAACGATGACAGAAGTTTGGTAAAATATTTATTTTGCAGCAAAAAAAAAAATTACAAATAAGGACTCCCTCATTTCAAGTTAGAGGCATGTGATTGAGTATCTTCAAAGCGCGATGCACATAGCATTATTGACAATGATTTGTTTGCTTCATTGGTTCTCAAGAATATTTGAATTATATGCCGGGAAGAAATCTCGTAAAAAAATAATCCCACCCTGCGATCACCAGAATCGCCGGTAAACATGCAATGTATCTTGTAAGCCTGTTTTCCAAGCGAAATTTTTCGAACTTCCGCATGCGCTGTTCAACTTTCTGTCACATGATCTAACTGGAACAAGCGCGCTGGCGGTTCGCTTCAGCAAAAAAGGGAGTTCGGCCTGTTTCAATTTTTTTTTGCGGCGAAAATTGCCGCTAGCCAATTAGATATCAGGAAATCCATCAGGTTCCACAACACCCCTTGTTGTTACAAAATGACCACCATTGACAACAATTTTCTACAGCAGATGATAAGTAATAATTAATTTAATTATGGAAACATGAGTTTTGCTGATCTTGTCAATTATGCACATGTCAGTCATCAAATGTTGTTGGCAAAATTCTGAAGAACCGAAAGAAATATTCTGCATCTCGCAATCATCTCGCAGCTAGTAACTGGATGATATTCACCATTTTGTTCGAGTTTTTTTTCAATTTTCTCTGCCGAAACCTTTCGCTATACTTTTGTTGATGTCTCCGACGTTTAGTAGCAACAAAAATCGTCATTGTTTTAACTTTAACAAACAGTATGTATTTTAGACTTACAGCATTAATTTGTGATGACGTCATGTCATGTTAACGATGTATCTCTAATCCAGGATTAGTGATTTCATCCGCTATTAGTCACTAATCTTGGTTTTCAGCAACCGGGCCCTGGTCACTGACATCAGGTTCCCGGTTGGAGGGAGCTCCATGTTGCCCTGAGGCTCTCAGATCTAAGGGGCAACACGCAGCCGACATGTTTGTGGCTTCTAGCACTGTACATTTCCACACTTTGTCCTATTGCAACCTGTAATATATTCTGTTAATGTCTTGCATCTTGTCATTGTTTGATGCCAGTGGCGTGGCGTTTTGGGTGGTTTTCCTTCACCATTGGCCTGGTACTCCGTCATATGAGTGAAATAACCTTAATTACGGTGTAAAACCCCAAACAAGCAAACAAACACTGGCGTCAGTCGTCTTGTAATGGAGCGATGGGACGACTCGGGGTACATCAATCTAATTGAAATGGCCTTACACATATTGTGTCTTTCCAAATCGAGTTTCTCAGAATTCTTCAACTTTAATTGATCATATATATGTATCTGATGATAACATTTGTAACCAGCATAATGATACATGATTGTCATTTAAGCGACCATTCTCCTACATTTATGACCATGAAAGGTAAATCTACGAACGTTAAACATATCTATGTACCAAGCACTTTGATGTAAGACTTTTCCGTAAAGACTAAGATTTAGTCCCATGGTCAATCATCGAACTATTTAATGATCCAAATGATATGCTCTTAACTTTTATTGACTGATTTTTCTCAGCTCTCGATTATCATTCTCCACCGAAAATAAGGCGAGTGAATCATCGCTACAGACCTGAATGGTGGACTTATGAATTAACCGAAGCAGTTAGACACAGGGATCAGTGTCATAGAAATACTGATCCATCATATTGTAAATCTTTAAGAAACAGGGTAGTTACATTGACTCGTAAAGACAAACAGGATTATTTTATCAATCTGCTAAATAAAAGTATATCATACATATGATTTTTGAAAAGGTGTCAGAGATCTTTTCCCATCTATTAAAGCAAACAACAACTCGTGTTTTGACTGCTAATGGTTCTGAGATCAACGATCCAGAAGACATTACGAATTATTACAATAAATATATTTTTTACTTTAAGCAACACATTTAGCACATTTGGTAAAAATATCGAAAATAGCCATAATAAACTTGCAGAGATTGTAAATGATAGATCATAGCCTGGAACCAAATTCACAATTTTACCTGATTATGTGAGAGAGTCCTTGCTGCAATTAGATTGCAGTTGATCCATTGGCCTTAACAGCCTACATCGGAAATTTATAAAGTGTGCTGCTATTTCTATTTCCTTTTCGCTGACAAGGATTTTCAACGCATGTATTGAAAATGGAATATTTTCTGACATAAAACAACAACTTCAGCTAAGCTTAAATAAAAAGGAGAAATGGGCTACAGAAAAATGGTTTAAACTTTCCACAGCAAAGACCGTCGGGATGCATTTCCGTAATAAAAGGAAATTGCATCCTGATCCAGAACTAAAAATCTACGAAAATCCATCAACGTATTAAAGGAGACCACGATTTCTTGGGCTGATATTTTGATAGTATGCTATCATTTATCCCTCACATAAAAGTTCTTAAAGCTAAATGTACAAAGGCTCTTGACATAATTTAGTCGTGTCGAGCAACGATTGGGGTGTCGACCGATCAGTTCTTTTCGAAACCGTGGTCTTCAAATAGTTCAAATATGAAATTTTTAAATCATGTGTAAACATTCATGTGTATTTACATCTATAGGATGGGAAAAACTGAAGTGAAAATAATAATGAAGCCTTAGGTGAATTTATTTCTTTGCCCTGACCTTTTAGAATGTTTAGAGCCCCATTCCATACATGACCCCAACACCTCAGAGCAGATTCGTAGCTTACCAAAAAAGCTAGCCTCATAGAGGTTATCATCCATCATGACCTATATTTCACCTACGATGTCCTATGATTATATACTCAGATCTTGGACAGTTCGATCATCCTTAACTTCCTGACACGCTTCGGCATCCTTCCATGACTGTTCCGCCTTTCTGTTGCCCGTCTCTATTGGTAACTCTTGTCCAATCAATCATCTGGTACTTAAACTATTCGTCATGAAATAAGATTACCTAGTTCTTGCAAATGGCATTGACCTATTAAAATATCAGAGCATATTATTCCAGATAGGTGACACTATTCAGTACTCTGTAAAGCTTAACATATACAGAAATTATGTTTCCTGTGGCAACGGTAGTGTGCAGAATGTTGATTTTCATGAGGTATTAAGTTTCATGCTATTTTGTGGTGATTTAACTGGTTACTATAAAATAATTGTAAATTTAATTGAGGCCAACCTATATGGCATTACAGTTCCACCATATAATTGTATGTTTATTGTGGCTCGCGCCGTAGCTCAGTAGTCAGCGGGTTGGACTGCTGATCCCCCTGCGATGCACCGTAAGGGTTCGAGTCTCCCAGTCGACCACAGGTATATGAGGGAGTCACACGAGGTGACGTCGGCTCTAGCGGGTGGTGGTTTTTACGCGGTTTCTTCCCGATTTTCCACCGTATTAATGAAGGCAGAGTAAGAAGTGAATGATCCGTCGTGATATAAGTGAAATACCCTAAAGTACGACGTTTAACACCAATCAAACAAAGAAACAGGTATACGGTCTATCCAATCAGACATTTTATATTTCTTCCCCTTTGAAAGACGAACCATTCCCCTTTGACCAGAACTGATTTTTTTTATCAAAGCTGATTTGGAGACCAATAAATCGGTCATATAAAATGTATCAACGCTAAAAACAGCCACAACTTAAGTGCGAAACATGCATGGTGCGACCATAATTTATCACGCTTTATGGCTGTTTCAGAAGCACCGGTCATAACACAAAATCTCTTATTATCTTGCTTAAGATATATTTTCTTATGTTCGACTCTTGTGAACAAGAAGCATCCTTAATATTGCATCACATTGTTTTGAAACCAACCTGCGCAGTAATATTTAGTCCACAACAGCGATTGTTTTTATGCAATGTTTAAATTGATTAATATGTTCTTAGATACTGTAAGTGTACTTGGCACCAATTCCAAAACTAAGGCCCAATCTTTATTTTCTAGATAAATTGATCAGAGCACAATTAGGATTGATACATTTCAAAGAAAAACCGGAGTTGAAGTACGGTTGTTATCTTGTGGCAGTCTGACAATACAGTATCTCATTAGTATACTGTAACGAACCGGTTTGATCCGAGATTGTATATGCTATTGTGTTCTTTAACTCTAGAAAATGACTGAAGGAAAGGGGCAGCCTCACAAACGATGTCCAGAAAACAGCTTTTAGTTGGCCAGCAAATCAAACTATTTACTGGCTATAGTCGACCAACTCAAACAACAAATTAAAGCGTTCGCTCTAAATAATATATACTATTTCTTAAGACTTTATATCGAAGGATTTCGTGGGATATTGCGCTGTCAACTTATGCTATTTGTAACTTGCTTGTAAGGGTAGCCTAGTAGAGCGATCGATCCCCAGCAGACCCACGCTTCAGACTTTAAGAGAAGGTCTTGTTTAATTCAGCATGTCGGTTCGGTGTTAGTATACACCAAAAGGTTGTGTAATTGGTTTAGGACAAAAAAATACCCAGTAGAGGGTCTGGCAGATTTATTCCAGGTTACGGTTAGTATTAGGGTTAGTCTAATCTAACCCTAAAACTAACCCTAACCCAAAATAGCAAATTAAGCCTTCGCTCTTCCATAAGGCGATATTATATTTTTAAAGACTTAACATGGAAGGATTTCGTGTTGCCAGAATAGTTTGTTACCAAAAGGGGCGTTTGGCGTGAGACAATGCGCTGTCAGACTTTAAATAGAAAGAAAACAAAAAAATAAGTTCGTATTCAAATTATGGAAGTATCAAGTTGTTTACAAAAATGCTTTTAATTATTTTGTATGATTATTACTTAACCACTGTATACCACCTAAACTGAGATACTGTAAGTAAAATGTATGGTGGACTTTTATGCCATATTTTATTTAATTATTTCTTGCAGATAACAACAGCCCAAGTGATTATAAATTCAAACCTGGCCAAACAGAAATAGTACAAATGTACTAGATAAAGTTGCATACAACGACATTTTGATATATATTTAACTCTATTGTGTTCCGTGACATCACTTAACCCAATATGGCATAGCAATTCCACCATACATCTACTGGATATCTGTTTACGCTAACAGTGTCATTGGACATTGGAGATTCGGTGCTGCTATTCCAAGGGCACATATGACACACATATAATTCTTACACCTTGTTGTAAATTCTTTAAATTTTTAACTTTGTCACGGACTGGATCAGTTGATTCAGAGCGCGAGATAAATTGTAACACATTGGCAAACATGTTCAACGAAAAAAAATCATACCAAAGATAATATTTCCCATAGTTACATATAATGACATCGATTCTGAATTGAGTCCAGAAAAAGCTAAAACTGGGTTCACGTTCTCGAGATCAATGAGACGTCAGGGATCAGCTATTAACTAATCTATTGACACTGGGAGTGGAAGAAGTAGTTTGTAATTGAATAATGTCACCGACCAGCACGTATAACATGTCGGGTTTCTTGTGGATAATTCGTTTATGTTTCGTCAATGGTCTAATTCAGTTGTATTAACCTGGACATGTGGTTATCATGTAGGGGAAACCGGGATAATCGATACATGGGACAGGATGGTACAAGTCTGGTACACAACAGAAATATTCGTCAGTCATTTCCGGTATGTTAACTCCACGTACACTTGAATTGAAATGGCAGAAACAGAAGTTTTAATCATTATCTGACTATCAAATAAACTGTCTCTCAATTTAAATTATCATCCCACTATCAAATAAAATTTCGCTCAAATAAAATTATCAGCCCACTATTAAATAAACTTTCCTTCAAATTAAATTATGAACCCACTATCAAATAAACTTTCCTTCAAATTAAATTATCATCCCCCTAGCAAATAAACTTTCTCTCCAATTAAATTGTCATCCCACTATCAAATAAACTTCCATCAAATTAGGCCCTCAAAAAATTCCGAGATTTTCTTTGTCTGCATTTTCAATGATTTTAATTTATTTCGGGGGAACTAACATGATTATACATGATTGATAATCTGTCAGTGATAATCAACCGCTGAAGTTTTTGACAATGCAATCCATAAACATATTTCTTAAACTTTGAATTCACCAAATTACAAGTTGAGTGGCTTTTATGTCTTGTATTAAGGCACATTTATTGAAATTTAAATCAATCAAAAACATGTACCACTTTGCAACCAGTGTATTGTCTCTGTCGTAATATCACAATAAACAACAGAGAACGACATACTTTTTTGCGCAATGTGATTGCGCAAGGATTGTCAGTTAGAGCGGTGATATTACAATTCTGCATTACTTCGATAAATAAAAGTTTAATGTCGTTCACTGTTCGGGCTATTTGCAGAGGGATATATGTCTCCATGGCCAGGTGTGAGCTTGTATTGCCGATCATTCGAACAAGGAGGGGTTATCTCCTCCTTGTTTGACCAGAAATATGGTACAAGCGTGACATGATGGGGAATAGAGTTCAACGTCGGGACTCACCTTGTCTCGAGAAGATGATGGTCCATTAGTTTACAACTACGAAATTCTTTTAATGATCTAATATGGTTTTTCTGTGAAGCATTTGGTTTTTGTCTTATAATAGTCTTATGCAATACAGTACAGTATTTGATATTTGAATCAATGTTGAATATTTCAACGCTACAATACAGCCTTGCCTCTTGTTTGCTGTATTCTCATTTCATCATTTATTCTAGAATATTCTGCGAGGCTTTATTGTCTCTTCTAAGCTGGTTTCCGATGTTTCGGAAACCCTCAGACAGCGCGTTGTTGTAGGTAGGCCTACTTGTGACGTGTAAAGTATTGATAGTTCGAACTTATTATCCCAACAGGCGATAGACAGCTTGTATATTCGTGAGAGCTCAGATGAGTATATGTCCATCGTACATCCGAAGGTTAAAGCGTTGAAGCTCCGTTGATATACGAAAACAACGCAAACGTATCGACAGGTTTGTAAATATTCATAAGAAGCAGAGATATTACTTAATCAGACAATCCTATGAACTCTATGAATCATGGATGGAAATATGACCTGTTGTGAGTGATATTGATTAAACTCCTCCTGACGCCCGTAAATCAAGTGATTTCTGCTTTATTACTACCCGATATATGAATTTACTGACCGCCGACGTTTGTATCTGAGTATAGCGCTGAAAGTCTGGTCTTAAGATTTATCTGTTCTAATCTACTAGATTAGGTTCAAGCCTCTCATTTTATGGATATCTTGTCAACAATCAAGATTTATTTCATTCACAAAATCTTCAATCTGTTGGACATCAATATTATTCATCCATTTAATATCTAATATCTCAGCGGTTGTAAAACATAATCAGGTCATCAGATGTTGGTTACAGCTTATATTCCTCCTGTATACGACTGTTATGCTGGTCTTACCTTAAATATTCTCACTTATAGGCTTCAGTTTGAAACTTTTAGCTACGCAATTAATCCTGGGCTAAAAAAAAAAACAGGACAAAACGCTGTATGCTTTGATATGCTAAAGTCAATCAAACATCAATTATTCCTTAAGATTAATCATACTAGCACAGGAATGACGATTAATAAAAAAAGGGAACATTTTCTCATATTCTAGATAAACTCTCAGAGGCAAGATTTTCCATGGATAACCTCTATACTTAATAACTATTCATATCTAGTTATTTACTGGATATCGAGCATATGGCAAGCCAATCATACTCTGGTCACATGCAATGTGTGTCCCAGGACGTTAAAATGAATAGGCGTAGGAACCTCAAAACATTAATCACAAAACACCGGAATCAACCTAAAAGCCAGTCTACTAATGATAATAAGAATTATGAGCCATCTAATAGAGAAGAGAGTTTACCATAAACCAGCAAGTGCACTCAGTGGTTAAGCTTAGGTGCATCGCCAATGCACCTAAGTTTGTCAAATTGACCGTTCTTAAAAAGCACAGTGGTATCATGTTAAAACGGCCAAAATCCGGGGTATACTGTGGTCAACATAACAGTTGACCATGGTACCATGGTGCTTTTTCTAATAAGGGGAGAAACGACATCGAACAAAAACGCAATGCTGATGGAATTTAACCCTCATTATCTTGTGTCCTATGATTTCAATCTCATTTCTAGTTGATTTGTCTGATCAAAATATGAACCCATCAATTCCCACTAACGGCGTCCATTTTTTTAGGAATACAATAGGAACGTTTTGTTATTCGGAATGTCATGATTGCTTATATCTCATGACACACTATCCGTGTGTATTATTGGAAACATCAACGTTATAGGACAATGTAGATGGTCCATTTGATACAAAAGACAAATATCAAGGTTTTATATGAAACTTTATACCCGTCAAATGTCATGTCGTTTGATATAAAAAAAAGACCCACGACATAGCGGACATTTGGTAGGTTTAATGTTACACTGTTCAGCTAACCAAGATATATTGATGCCCAGACAGAATATAATAATGTTTGTTTCATGACGAGATGATATCTCTGTTATGCTGGTTTACAGTTGGCTTTCTCAGACAGTATGTTGAGCTGTGGACGGGATAGATACACTATATACTCATGTTCATGTTTTCTACAAATCGAAAGTACACACAATTAGCAAGGAAAACACAGTTTATTTCAAGGGATAAATACATCAAAGAAAATTGATGAAATTATGATGTCGATAACAATGTAACGACGGCACCGGTTCTTTGGTAGACAAAAGGGACTAAATGGAACCCCAATTATCTTGTGTCGTAGATCATTTCTTTTAACAAATACAAAATAGAACATAAGACCCATCGAAATATAACCAATGTTTACATCTTGTATCAACAATGATTGAAAAAGCATATGATCCATTTAATATAAAATACAAAGAGGCAATAAGTCCATTTCAATCAGAGTTTGACTTCGGGAGTTTAATGTTACACTAATTAGGTGAACAAATAATGACGATGTTCAGACCTAAGTTAATAAGTTTTGTTTGATAAGTTATACCTTATTGGCAGAGGTAACAATAGTAAGCTGCACGCTATATAACAAACAAAACACACCAAACATATGTACGCCATTTGCTGATATTTTCCCTAGAACGCAGCATCATCACTAAAGAGGAAACCTACAGTCAAAATCAGGAGAGAACTATTTTTTGACAACATTCCATTGCCTGCCAAAATTACTGTTTGAAGACACATGTGTCATCTGTATTCATAGTGGAAGGTACATAAAAATATATACATATAAACAAAACAGTGACCATAGTGAACTCAGCCCAACCGGACTTTCAGGCGATTGGAGTGAACTTCGTGTAGCCCTGGGGCGACAAGAAGTTTTTGTGGCGTCCTGTTATGTCCTGTGATTGCCTTGTATCTTGTCATTGTTTGTTGTCAGTCGCGTCGGGGGTGGTTTCCATCATTCATTGGGCTGGCACGCCGTCATATGAGTGAAATAACCTTAAGTATGGCGTAAAACTCCAACCAAACAAATAAATTAACCGGGCTTAGCATACAATAATTCAGGAATTTCCAGAAGTAAATAAACTGTTGCCGTTTGGCTGATTCTAACTCCGTTCTTACACCAACATTTTTTACTTAAGGGTGTTTTACTTATATTACGAGGGGTATATGACTCTGCCATACTTAGTACGGTTGAAAACCGAGAAGAAACCTCGTAAAAAATACTCCCTGTGACTCCCTCATATACCTGTGGTCCGCTGGGATACGAACCCTCACGGGACATCGAAGGAGAATCAGCAGTTCAACACGCTAACCACAGATCCAAGGCGTGGGTACCAAGTTAGTTGGGTGAAACACAATCCACAATAAAACATTATTTTTTTTCGATTGCGTGGTGTTTAGCGCCGTTCTTTATGCTATTTCACTTGTATGCCGGGGGCCCGCGCCGTGGCTCAGTGGTAAGCGTGTCGGACTGCTGAACCTCCTTTGATGTGCCGTAAGGGTTCGAGTCCCCCAGTCTACTCCAGATATACGAGGGAGTCACACGAGGTGACTCCGGCTATTGAGGGTGGTGGTTTTTACGAGGTCTCCTTCCCGGTTTTCCACAGCAATTAGTAAGGCAGAGTAAGAAGTGGATAATCCGTCGCCATAAAAGTGAAATACCCTTGAGTACGAAGTTAAACACCAATCAAACAAACAAAAACGTATATGACGGAGGTGTCTACTTTTTACCAAAATACTTGAACCGGTATATAAAAAACCGTAACATGAAACTTCAGGTTATTACCCAGAAATATACTTTTATTTCTAAATTGCTACGACGTAACAAAACATCAAAATACAATAATTATTTTAAAAACCAATTTTTTTTTGCCGTAATAATCACAGCATTTTTCTGTACGATTTAATTTAGATTGAAAAGAAACAGTATTTTTTAAGAATCGATGGCAGACCATTCTGCAAGCAACGGCCAGCTGTAACAGATACATGTTCAATACTTACACTGAATCCACAACTCTTTGTATGGTGTAAGTATATATCAGAAACATCGGTATAATATCTTCAAATATTCTTGATAACGATGCTGGTATCTGGACCGAAACGTTGCTTGATAAGACATACAAGTTGCAATTCATAATCAAGTCTATATTAGAGTAATATCTTGAACAAATTACCAGTAATACATTTGTATGGTGAAAGCATTTATGAGCGACTAAAAGAGATTGGAATTGTATTGACTGTTATAATTCGATAATGTAATCAATATCTGATTATTATTCGATAATGTAATCAAGATTTGATTATTATTAGATAATGTAATCAATATCTGCTTATTATGCGATAATGTAATCAAGAATTGATTATTATTCGAGAATGTGACCAATGTATAGAGTTGACTATTATTCGATAATGGGTAATAATTTTTTTCTGGCAGATGTGGTATAGTGAAATAATGATCACGTATTGAATGCTGTATTTGCAAGTTTATATTGATTTGGACATTACGTTACGTAAGTACATTCAAGATAAAACCAAAATGGATTAAACGTGAACTCGACAAATAAGTATCCAAGACACGAACTGTGTTATGTAAGTGACAGAAACTTAGCTTTTACGGGATGGTGTCTGACGATGGTTCTACAAGGCATATCTGCCAAATATGACCGAGTGTTCAACTGAGGTACAGACAGACGTTTAATATATAACAGAGACTCCAGACAGTAAGTATATAGAACTTATCGACTGTCAAATAAGTTACATGACTTCCATACGAAACATAATGTGGGCCGATATAATTCGCTACTGCATTGCTAAAATTGTTCCAATGGTGTGCCATATTTGAGATCAACAGTAAATCTACCAGGCCTCTAAAGACCTCAAGCATTGCACAATATACATAAACAGAACGTATTGAGTGTCAAAGAAGGTAGATGACTTGAATAGGAAACACTGGTGTGAGCTGATTTTATTACCAGCTGTATTGCTAAAATTGTTCCTGTTGTGCCCCATATTCAGATTAACAGTAAATCTGCCAGGCCTCGCGAAGACCTCATATAACGCACACTATACTAGTATATACAGAACGTATCGAGTGTCAGAAACACTGATGAGGGCCGCGATATCATTCTCTTCTGTAGCCTGCTGCTAATATTGGTTCAATGCTGCACCTGGTTTTCAATAAAACGACGTCAACGAAACAGTAAATGTACCAGTCCTCATATAACCCTCGTATAATCTATACAATATGCCATGATTTGTTTCAGTATCGGATATCGTAAGGCTCTAAAATGCCATCACCAATATCTATTGATGAAAAAACAAATACGTCAGTATTAACGATTGTTTAAGTCGCGTAAATCTACACGACTTTGTTTCGGTTTATTTGCCATATAATCCTGTGGGATATCGAGTGAATTTTTGGTGTGTG
>JAUELC010327520.1:0-12530 GCA_031471745.1 Cryptochiton stelleri
TTAGTTCCTACAAATACATCAGATAATTCGCAAATTGCCGTTATGGCCCTATGTTGATTCGCAGTCAGTTTTAGAATACCGAAACCTTTTTTATGTAATCGAATCGAGCATTATTGGTAAGGTC
The DNA here is from genome assembly GCA_031471745.1 of Cryptochiton stelleri. NCBI lineage: Eukaryota > Metazoa > Mollusca > Polyplacophora > Chitonida > Mopaliidae > Cryptochiton > Cryptochiton stelleri. The sequence continues at coordinate 125 of JAUELC010327520.1, forward strand.
ACACCATTTGTAAGCCGGTAGCTAATTGGTTGGATATAATTGTAACATGGTAGGGGAGATAACTGGAAACATGCTTGGTGATCATAATAACTTTACACAACAGAGTGTGTAACTGTAAAGTATGGTTTGGGACGCTCGTTCCGCAAGGGTTGTAATGGTACTAATTTAAAGTAACTCGGAATAAAGCCCTTGACTAGCAAAAATGCCGTTTCCCATTATTCATCAGCGTTTTTCAAACTTCATATACTGTACACTAGACCGCTACTCTACAAAGCTGACTTGGAATTCTATATTTGACGTTCCATATACTTCGAGTTAATAGACTTTTGGTCATATGTAACGCCAATTTGGTAATCACTAAAATAACCTTGTAGAAATAAAATTGTAAAATTAAATTGCTGGTTGGTAATATTGGGAGACCTGGAAATAATAGCAGGAAGTTGAACAATGGAGTTCCATAAAATTCACAAAATCCATCAAGTGAGGTCGTCTTAAAGTGGCATTCTATGCATAATGCCCAATTGTTAGTAGTATTAAATACGGAACAAAGAATTGACACGAACAAGAATAGTTATACTAATATTTGGAATTAAACACAACATATTATATATAATTGTATTTGCTCCCGTTTGTTTTTAACCATGTAAGCTATATAAGTTATTTGATTTTGCTCGTGTACACAAGACGTTATTATCGAATAGGTAATATTATTAAACGCATAAAATATAGGATTGAGTTATTGTCGCTGTTTACTGTTGGAGTACACCGCCGTCAATTAGGTCAATTATTCCCTGATCAAACAAACAATTTACTGATGGTTGTCATCAATAATGCAACAAATCCATTTCACCATTTAAGAAATTACAGTACAATATAAGATGATGTATTTCATGGAGATTAAATTCCTGCATGACATTTATTGATTTTTGCTAGATATCAACTCATTACGTATGACATACTGATAAATTTTATTTTATTTATAGGGTTTTACTTTTTAAGAAAATAAGTTTTTGTAACTAGTTGTGCTTCTGTATGTGCAGACGTCTTACTTGTTATCGCTGTAGTCTTAAAGTGGATTTGCTGTGTCATGTAACGCTTTATCACTTACCGAATGTGACTGACCTCATTTAACTCGACACCTATAACGATTGCCGAGGGGTAAAGCGCCCGCATTCTGGGCGTTATGTCATGGGTCGGTCTCTGGTCAATCCTTTCACTTAAATGTTTTCCAAGCCTTGGAGGCGGAAAAGTGTCAAACGACAAAATTCAAGAGTAGAGACTTACATTTCACATTTATCGCACGATATTTTTTGTCGCACGCCCAGTTGTTCGAAAGATTATAAGTCGCTTTTACCGGAATGAATTACTAATAACGGATTAGAGAAAGACCTTCAACATATCTTCTCGAGACAAGGTGAGTTCCGACGTGAAACTAGTGAAATACTTTCAACTGTTACTTAACGAAGTAAGGCGGAAATTTAATATCATCGCTCAAACAGACCATCATAAATAATCATAATTTGAGCAATTGCATGAAAAGAACGACCTCTTTCTCTGCTGTTTATCATGATATTTCCGGCAGAGGCGATACACAGTTTGAAAAGTGGTACATGTATTTGATTGGTCTACGCAATATCTCCATTTTACTTTGATCTCTAACAGACCGCCGAAAGGCACTAAGCGTGGCAAGGGATGATATGGAGGTTATGGGGATATCAGCGCCTTGCCTCAGGAAGATGACATGCCTACCTAGGATCGACTGGAATAGTATTTATATTGTATAGCATAGACATGTTTCTTCACTACAGTGGATAATATGAGTAGTTAAATGACACTGACTAGAAATGGCCGGAATAAAGTATATTTATATTACATAGAATCCGGATGAGAATTCTATCGTGTGCTGTGTTGGGCCTTTAACCAAGACGTCCTGGGTTCGAATCCCGGTGGAAGAAAGAATTTTTTCCTCTCTGCATCTATTAGAAATATTGTATAAGTATTGTTACGCTGACTGTTAAAACAAAACTACTACACTGAATACTCTAATGTTACACGAATATATACGATACGAAACATAGTCTGTTTGTTGACGGATGACGTCAAGAAACTGATCCCGTGAGAAATGATTTTGTGATATATCAATATATTGTCAACAGATGGCAACACAGGTCGGGATTGGGTAATCGTTAACTGCATTATTCTTCAATTGGCTTAATGACCACTCATCTGAAAATAGCTTTATTATTAGATCTTGTTGATCAATCGCCATAATCGAAACGGACGGACAGACGGTCAATTTTATGGACGCCATAAACGCAGTAATTCACATGTGTATGCTATTTACTCGACACTTTTATTGACAAACGCTTGCCCTTATCTTGTGTCCATATATCATGTTGGCATTGGTAACCAAAGGTCATGTGGATGCATGTAAATATGTCTTTCTCTAAATTGTTGCAGTGTGATTATATATCATGCATTCAAGTTGAATGTTGTTTTATTTATATAAATATCAATCTGAAATAAAAACGTTATATTGCATACTTAATCAAAATCCATGCGTCCAGTGTACAAAATATATTCCGATGTTTTCTGTCATACGGCATTCTTGTCTATTGGACATATTTTCGGTTTTTCAACCAATGAACTGTTTGTATGAAATCAGTTCCAAACTTTAACGTTGTGATCCGTGGATATCAAAGCGGTGAATGTCATATTCCCTGTGGAAAAAATAATTGGCGCTTAAGAAGAAACAAGAAGTGGAATTATGTGTTCGTTTATCTCATTAGCCGGTAATAACCAATTATAAAGGGTCTCCTGGCAGCGAAAATCGATGAGAGGTACTCGTATACTCGTATGCATGTTTAATACTTCTATTTATTCTATCACTATGAATCCTGTAGGCATGAACGCTCCTAGTCAATAAACAAAAATGCTTGACAAATGGTATACAATGGGCCAGGAGGCCGGTTGGCTGAGATTGGCCACCATTTACTGCTGGTAATTTGGTGCCTGACTCTGAGGTTCAGGGACTCGATTCCCGTTCTGGTTACAGCCTGCATAATGCTCTAAACTGGTATCTGACATAGCGGCTAAAATAACGAAAATACAACAAACGTGCTTGTTAAATACGATACAGTTGCATCTACTATCAATCAATTGAATAGGAAGAAGAGTGTATAGCATAATGGCTGGAGTAAGGATTGGGTTGCTGCAGTTTTATTTCGACAGAAGAAATCATCAGATAATCCACAGATATTTCTTCTGTTCTTTCACTGTTTATCCAACTCCAACATGTAAACTCTGATCCTGTCATCGTGGGGGGAAAAAAACAACGATTTGTGTGAGTGTTAAGAATATCTTAACTAGTTTACAGAATAAACCATGCCTTTAATTGTTTGATTAAGGTTTTACGGCGCCTCCAAGTTTATTTCACTCAAATATCGGGTCCTAACCCAAATAGGCGAAGGAATCCACCCCCAACATCACTGACATCCAGGGTGGTTTTATTATCTCATTGGGCTGGTATGACACCGTGCGTGAAACAATCTTAAGTACGGTGCAAAGCCTCAATCAAACAAAGGAAGTAGGGGAAAGTGGTACAAAATGGTCCCCTGAGGTAATATGGCCCACCACTGATATATCAGTCTACATCTGCTGCCATCTATCGGTCGTCACACACGATTGTACATCTGCGCATGAGCATTAAGTAGCAATATGTCCGCCGGGAAAAACAAGTTTTGGTTTTGAGCTGGACTCCGCTGATGTTTTGCGAAGCGCTTGATCTAATGGTAGGTATGTGAGAAAATGTGTCAGAAATAAGGTAATGGTACATAGGTTCGATCAACAATGTGTAATTAATGGGTATTGTTCCGTGACTCGGAATCACCCTTTGAACTGTCAAACACGCTGTCGAGAATTTGTAATGAGGTCATCATTTCATCATAGGCCTCGTGGGGTAACACGGCCCATATGTCGAGGGGCAAAATGATCCCCAAGGCCATTTTACCCTCCTGTGGGCCATTTTACCCCTGGTCAGTATAGGGCCTACCATACATTATAAATTCATGCAGCCTGTATATAGGCTCTGTCAGTCTACGTATATCTTTAAACAAAATCTATATGTGTGCCAGTCTACATGTATATCATTAAACGAGAGTTATACATAAGTCAGTCTATATACATCATTAAACGAAAAAAATATGTCAGTCTATATACATCATTAAACGAAAGTTATATGTACATCAGTCTATACATTTTATTTAACGAAAGTCAGTCTATGTATAACATTAATCGAAAGTTACATATATATGTCAGTGTATGTATATCATTAAACGAAAGTTATATATTATTTAGTCTATGTTGATCAGATTCTTAAACTTATTTACAGGGTTAAATGTGAAGTGCTAAAGATGCCAAGGAACTACATTAGAAAAACAAACAGACAATCATGGACAGAAGAAGCCATGGAATCTGCTCTACAAGCTGTTGAAAGCGGCATGATGGGCTATTAGAAAGCTTCAACTCAGTTTGGTGTCCCACGGTCCACATTGAAGCGACGGCACAAAGATAAAAACAAAGTTGCTAAAGGGTCGACTAAAGCGCTTGGTCGATACAGAATGGTTTTCAGCAAAGAAATAGAATCAGATTTGGTGCGTTATATACTGAACATGGAGGAGATGATGTTTGGACTGACCACTACTGAAGTTCGTCGATTGGCATATCAGATGGCAGAAAAGAATCGCCTTAACCACCCATTAAAGAATAACATTGCAGGTAAAGACTGGTTCAGAAGCTTTCTGTCAAGACATAGTGAACTCTCCATACGACAGCCAGAAGCAACATCGGCTGCAAGAGCACATGGTTTCAATCGTGATGCTGTCAACAGATTTTTAGGTCTTTTGGAAGCTCTTATGGAGGAACACAACTTTCCACCTGATAAAATATATAACGTAGATGAAACAGGAATGACGACAGTACAGACTCGGCCATCAAAGATTGTAGCACTTAAAGGCAGACGACAGGTCGGATCACTAACGTCGGCTGAGCGAGGTGTCCTTGTGACTGTTGAAATATGCATGTCTGCAACTGGAGCCTTTGTCCCACCTCTTTTTGTGTGGCCAAGAGTGAGAATGAAGCCCGAATTAATGGATAAGGCTCTACCAGGTTCAATATTTGAGTGTCACAAATCAGGATGGATGCAGATGAATATATTCACTTCATGGTTTGAGCACTTTCTAAAGTTAACTGGGGCGTCTGAAGACAACAAAGTCCTCCTCATATTAGACGGACACAAAACCCACACCCAGAATCTAGACGTCATTACCATGGCTAAGGAACATGTAGTCTACATACTGAGCCTACCGCCCCACTGTTCTCATCGCTTGCAGCCACTGTCAGCCAGACTTCTACCTCTAGGGTGTAATAGGTTAAGACAACATCCTGGCAGATGTGTGACCGTATTTCAGCTAGCCAGTCTCTTCTGGAATGCATACCTGAAATCAGCTACTGCTCAGAATGCAACAAACGGATTCAGAAAAACTGGAATATATCCCCTTGACCGAAATATCTTTCAAGATCACGAATATGCCCCTGCTACCGTCACAGATCAACCACCACCTGAGGTGCCAAATGTTGATAAGAATGACCAGACACAACCGGAAAATGTTCCCAGGCTTCCCGATGATGTCGTCTCGTCCAGTGCTGAAGACACAGGAAATGCTACTGATGCTCAGTCATCTCCAGACCATGTGCTCAATCCTCCAGAAGTTGTCCATGCGCTTACAGCAGCAGATGAGAGACAGGTTGATGTCACCCAGTTGCCTCGTAGAGATGTGGCGACGCCTCCAGATCAAGCACTAACACCAACTATCTCTTTACAGGCACCTTCCCGGTCACTCAGTTCGGAGAGTGACACACCAAATCGCCCGGAACCTGCAGTTGCTAGTTCATCAGGATTCATTTCCCCTTTTGAGATCAGCCCCCCTCCAAAGGCTGTAGAGAGACCAGCATCAAAACGCAAAGGGAAAAGATCAACTTCGGAGCATTTGACAGCCAGTCCGTACAAAAAGTTACTACTACAAGCAGCAGAAGAAAAGACACGAAAAGAAACCCAGAAGGCAGACAGAGCGAGGGTAAGAGCAGAGAAACTACATCAGAAAGCCAATAAATCTGGAAGTAAAGCAAAGAACAGACAGAGTAATCAGAAAGGTAAGCATCCTGAGGTCGATGTGTCACCAGAATCAAGTGATTCCCACGAGGATGTTGAAGATACCCCTTGCTTATTCTGTGGTGAGATGTACAGCAGGACCCCGGGCGAAGGATGGATTCAATGCACATCCTGTAGAGGATGGGCACATGATGACTGTGCCGGTGTAGATCAAGATGATGCTGACTTCATTTGTGATCTCTGTTCTTAAGTTGTATGCAATGGGCACGTGAGAGGACATCAACAGCCCAACTCCTTCCTGTTAAACTGTGTTGTCTATTGCTTTCATTATATTTCGACAATTTCACATTTACTTAGGCCCAGGTTTATATAACTCGCCTTAACTTGACAATTCAGTTACACGGACAATCTGCTGTGTTAATGCTTTGATTACTGATGTCCATTTTGCCCAATCCGGTGTACAAAATGACCCACTTCTTATGTTTTTTCTTACTTTGGTTTTCATCAGTAATAATTCATCTAAGGTGGACAAGTTTGTTGTGAATAAAAAAGGTCCGCTAACACCATAACTCGTCTGTCACTCTTGTTTCACTTTGTGTTACATTAGGCAAAAAGATTAAAGTGGCCATTTTGCCCCACCTTCCCCTACATAGGTCATCCAATATAAACAATAACTGATTTTAAATCCTTCCATACATACATGTACAGAACCCTATAAGCCCATTGCCTTTCCTAGCCTATTACTTGGACATTAAATTAAAGTTAAAAGCTTAAACACAATCCGTCACTCACATGGTTATTTTCTAATATATCTGTAATATTCAGCCTCAAAAAACGACCCAATCACGGGTTAATGGTGAGGTTTGGTGGTTCTCTAACAAGACAACCAAACTTAATATATGAATAATGTAACTATAAAACAATGATCTTAACTTGAAAAAAGGTCCAGGATGTTTATATCCATCACAGATAAAAGGGAGTTGAGATTCTTACTGAACATGCTACAGTAACTTTTGCAGCACTAGAATTATATCAGACAAACCACTGATTTTTAGTTTTGAAGATATTCTCTTGAGATTCAAAGCAACTAAATCATCAAAATTCTACTTAAAAAGGACATAACTTCCACCGGGTAACACCGCCATATTATCAATAATAAGGATGAACAAAGTTTTCCAAACCGTAAATCCGGTTGGTGTTAGTACAGCTAGAACTTTAAACAACTAACAAACTCGTGTCCTTTCCACAGCCCAGAGAAAACTTCTTTTTTTAAGTAGATTTTTGGGATGAGGGATTTTACTAGTGGTTTGTCCAAACACCATTTCTTCTCATTTGCAAAATTAAATCAACATTCACCAGTCTAATTCTTGTCCGGCATCCTTCTTTTTTCCTTATTTTGTATACTTGTTTTGCCATTTCAGATCGTATGGCTTTAAGTTTGTTTGGTAGGTCTGTTCTAATTGAAATCCGGGTACCCTTTAACTAGTGCGATGATTCTAAAATCATTTGACGATCTGCATATATGGCCTATATCTACTTTGATCTTTAATCCATTCCGTCCAAAATGACATTATGTTGTTGTATCAATTAAAAGTAACGGCAAAACAATTAAACAAAAGTTTCAATGAGGCGTATATATATGCGAAATGGAGTACTTTAACATAAAATTTAATCAAATACTACACAACTTACTTGTTAATGTTAAAACAGACACGTGTAGCCAAAAGTGAAGAACAGAGGACTGTTACAATTCCACTCAAGTGTATTTCCTGTTCCAAACAGCCCAATGCTGGTCCGATTCTGTCATTAAGAGGAGATACATTATAACCAACATTGGGCCAGCACCTAGAAAAATGATTCTGGCTATGTTTGAGGCTGGCCATCAACAGACTGGTACTGGAATTGGTTCCGGCAAACATGCTGGCTGTCCGATACGCAGCCAAAACTTAAAGAACCATTTACACAACAGCATTGGACCAGTGCTGGCCCATTTGTGTGTGGTAAGCCAGAAACATGCCCAATGACACAGGGTAGGTGGGAGACAGGTGTCATTCTGGCAGGATTAAAATGAATTCTAGGCTTTAGCATGATGTCACAGTTAACGTGAGCCAATCAGAACAATACATTCCTCAGTTGGCGGGACTTTACATAGGCTTAGATGGAATAAAGAAACAAATCAGCTTAATAAACAAAAAATGGAATATATTTTAAGATGAAAGTGTAGAATTCTAGAGCAGAACTTTACTTACTCTTTAAAACATTAGTTGATGCCTTAGGTTTTATCTCCCGTTGAAGAGACAAAATCGGCCGAAATGATAATTTCTCCTATTAAACCCAACGTTAATTTAACCCATTTTCTGCTTGCGTCCTACTTATGGGACGCATTTTTTTAATTGGCTTAAATTTAAATGTTTAATAAAATTTGTTTCGCATTATTTCGCAGTTTGTTGAAAAGTGGTTGCAAGTTTTATTTATTCCGTTTGTTTTTCAACTTCGCACTTTTTAAACTTTTTAAATGACTTCCGGTCAGTGTTAAGAGAAAAATGGCGTCAACACAGTCAACTTTTAAAAGGTAGGTGCAATTTATATCTTGTATTGGTATTGAAACCTCAATTATTGATTTTTCATGTGTATAAATTATCAGACCATCCCTATATAGAGATAAAAAAGTTTTAAAAATAATATTATGAACCACGTGCTTTCAAACACAACCGTCCCATTTATGGGACGCAAGCAGTGAGAGACCCCGTCAACAACAAATGCGTAACGTCCCATTTGTAGGACACAAGCAGAGAACGGCCCCGTATATCTATCATGGTTTTGAACTGTATAGCTGCTATACATGTAATATAATTTGTATTTATGTTAGATTGAAGTATTATTTTCTTTTCAAAATTATTATCAGACTATTCTTTCCCTATTTGTTTACAATATTTCCGCCTCTTTGGTCTATTCTTGCTAGTGTGGATACGTGCACATTGTGTGTGTTATGAAATCTGTTGACACAGAATTTGTGTTTTTGTGACACATTGGCGCTTACTTGTGTATGTTGTGTGCTTGTAGGTGTGTGTGTGCGTGTGTGAGTGTAAGACAATGCTGCATGTGGAGTAATGTTCAGAAATTTTTTGATAAAGTATCCGTTAACTTATACGGTTTACATGCTATTATATTTCTTCCACAGCCAAACAGGCCGTTATACTCTAAATGATGTTTTGAATATGATAGAATTTGATGATTTGCCCATTTTGGATGCCAATGTGTATGTTCAGCCCCCTGGAGACGGAACTAACTCAGATGAGGATGACGTTAATGAGGACATCCAGGAGGGAATAACTCCTAATGATTTGCCAGGAAGACAACTACTGGCCCCAGCTGAAGCGACCATTCGTTTGCACGACCGCAGAACTCTGGATATTGGAGAGGCAAACGATACAATTTCGGTTAGTAAATTTATGTATTCAACCACCTTAGTTTATAAGTAAGCTTAGTTTATATTATTTGTAAGAACAAAAATCATATTTTATGTGCTGAATTGTAATGCTATACAGGAAAAAAACTCTGGAAGAAAGTATAATTTTTTTCATCAGGTGCACTCATATCTCAAATTTAATATTTTCCGTCTGTATTTTATCATATCCTCAACAGAGATCGACATTTTAGTATTTTAGCCATCATTTTTCTCTCCCTGCAGGATGTTTTAACAGATGTCGATGATAGTGCAGCGGATACACAAGAACCTCGCAGACAGAGGAGACAGCTAGACACCCGACCAAGGGTATGGAAAAAGGAGAACTTCGAGGGTAATCCACAGTGTGTAAGGGAGTGGGCAGAACAACGCCCACCTTTCCTATTTGAGGACCTCTCACCAGCAAAGTGTTTCGAACGTTTTTTCGATGATGATGTGATCAATCATATTGCGATTGAAACAATCAAATATGCAAATGCAAAGGGGGACCATCAGTTTACAACCACTTTGGGAGAGATAAGGGCTTTTCTTGCAATTCTGTTCATATCTGGCTATAACCCTTTACCTCGTCGCCCAATGTATTGGGAACCAGCAGATGATGTGTTCAATGCCGCAATCAGCAAAACAATGATACGGAATCGATTTGACTGCATAATGAAATATCTCCATGTTGCTGACAACTCAAACCTGGCCGCAAATGATAAAATGGCTAAAGTAAGACCTCTTTACAACATGGTAAATGAAAAATGTTTGCAGTTTTTCCCAAATGAGCAAAACCTATCGATTGACGAATCAATGATTCCATACTTTGGCAAACATAGTACAAAACAATGTATTCGTTCAAAACCAATTCGTTTTGGTTTCAAGCAGTGGGTGTTGGCCACTCCGCTCGGCTACGCAGTTCATCTAGATCCATACCAAGGAGCTAAAGCTGGCTATGACAAGACAAACGGTCTGGGATACTCAATTGTTATGGACTTGGTTGGTCGTCTACCAAAAGGGCCCCCCTATAATATCTATTTTGATAATTTCTTCACAGGCTTAAGACTTTTGAATGATCTTGCGGAAGATGGCGTAGCGGCAACAGGCACTGTCAGAGCCAACAGGATCGAGAATTGCCCGATCAACATTAAAAGTCTTGCCAAGGAAGCTCGTGGGTCTTATGATTATCGACGTGATCGACGGGATAACATCTCTATTGTCTCATGGAATGACAATTCTGTTGTGACGCTTGCCTCTAACTCTCTCGGAGTGTTGCCTGTGACAAATGTCAGCCGGTGGTCTGCTAAGGAAAAGAAAATGATTCAAGTGGAGCAGCCCAAAGTTGTCAATGCCTACAATCGGAATATGGGAGGTGTGGATAGAATGGACCAAAATGTAGGGACGTACCGTATCCATCTGAGATCTAAGAAATGGTGGTGGCCACTTTTTGCATTCTTACCAGATGTTTGCTTACAAAATGCATGGCTTTTATATAGACTCTCTCCAGCAAATGCTATCAAACCTTTGGACCTGCTTGCTTTTAAAAGAGAAGTTGTCCACGTGTATTTGCGCTCTTTCCAAGCTGATAAACAAGTGATGAGGCCCATTGGCTCAGCCGCAACGAAGAGAAAGCGGATTCCAGATGACATTCGTCAAGACGGAAGGAATCATCACCTGCGGACCAATCCAACTCAGCGACGATGTGGATTTTGTGGGAAAAAAACAAAAATGATGTGCAATAAGTGTGAGGTTCCCGTGCACATGGATTGTTCTGTCGCCTTCCATGCTTAAATGTAAAATGCTATTGAAAATGCTACTACTACTGTAGATTTGGATAATAATACAAGTTTGGGGAACTGTTATACGAGAAGAGGGTCGGTTAAGGATAGGCGAGTGGTGGGAAGGAAATAAAGGGTGGCAGTATTGTTTTATATCAAGACTATGGGGTTTTTTTCTTCTGGTTTTACATCAGGAATTTATTAACAAAACAATAGAAAGTATTCCATAGAATTCAATATAATAATCCGCTTTGCAATGGAAGTTTATAATTTCATAGAATGTGAGAGAAGATTAAATGCCTTTTTTCATTTTACACTTGGTTTTTGTTGTTGAAATAAATTTCTATAAACTTGAATTTATATATTTCAGGTGCTTTCTGTCTTTCATTAATATTTAAGAGACTAATTTTGCTTCCTGTGTGGGTTTAGATAGCTTTTGTGTGTATTCTTGCAATACAACTGAGATATAACTGTACGGGGTCATTTGCTGCTTGTGTCCCATAAGTGGGACGTTTGCATTTTTCATCATAAACTAAAAGAAAATGAAAAAATGACAAAATCAATATCCAAACCTCTCTTCTGATGATATTTAACACAAAATATCCAAAGAAGAAGAAAAAATGAGACCTCAGCAGAATATGGGTTAACAGCACCCTGTTATCTCCGCAGTCACCGGTAAGCTTCCAGTATATACCTACGGTCTACATACGATACATTGGAGGATATTTGTGGAAAACGAAAAGAAGCCTCATTAACAGCACCCTGTTATCTCCGCAGTCACGTGTAAACTTCCATTATATACCTACGGTCTACATGCGGTGCATTGGAGGGGATTTGTGGAAAACGAAAAGAAGCCTCATTAACAGCACCCTGTTATCTCCGCAGTCACGGGTAAACTTCCATTATATACCTACGGTCTACATGCGGTACATTGGAGGGGATTTGTGGAAAACGAGAAGAAGCCTCATTAACAGCACCCTGTTATCTCCACAGTCACGGGTAAACTTCCAT
>JAUELC010327630.1:0-14231 GCA_031471745.1 Cryptochiton stelleri
CTTATCAGGGTCTGACTTGATTAGAAAAATAACAGTTAAGCCGTTAAAATCGAATAAAATAAAGTGAATTCAATAGTAAGACTTTCTCACTCTTCTTAAAACTTTCACGCATCCGTCAGATTTATTTACTTGAAGGCTGTAATATAGTATTAAAAGTTTACCAAATTGCCCGATAACATATTTTTTCAGTCGCTATCGATGCAAAATAGGCTAATATTGTCGCTTTGGCATAGCTGTTCTCACCCACAATGTCGTCTGTGAGTTAAAGTCCGCTTTCGGTTGCGTTCTTAAAGGGGAAGAAAACATTAAAAAAAAGTCTATTTTTATGTTTTCTCTCTCAGTCTGATTTGAAAGTACTTGACTGTTTCAACTATAATCTTGATAAATTAGATAAAGGGACGAAATAGATGTGTATAAACAAGATATACCCAGATCATACAATAGTTAATGTTGTTATTAGAGATAAGGTCTGATCAAAATTCACGTATAAACACGTCTTCAACGCGTTGTAAAAGTTTAACACAATCAATCAATCAATCAAATATCACCATAGATCTGATAACGCATTACTGGTGACCTTGAAATTCACTTGTATTGTGATGTTGATCTCTTGATGTATACAAATGGAATTCTACCATTGATAAAAAAAATGCACTATTTCATTTAACATAAAATGGAGACAAAATGACAAATTATCATGTAGAGAAATTATAGCAAACCAATTAGGGGGGCATGGCACGTTTGTGTCGAACGATCCAGTCTGCCTGCCTTTACATTTGTCGCCGAAAATTTATCTCCGCTCGAAATTGGTTCAAATGTGAATGAATTCGTAGTCCACTGAATCACGTGCGACAGGTAATACAAATTATCTGTCATCCCAGAAATTCAGAATTTAACAGTGGTAAATAAAACTTCCCGACTCTGCAACACAATGTTCCTCTGGACAGGATTAACTAGGCACCACAAGTCTAAGACTATTTATAAGTACAGACGGGACAATCGTAATCAGTTACCAATAGGGAAAGTGCACAAGAATATATCCTTCTCAAACATAGCACATGATAATTTATCGCCGTTACTTAAACTTCATCAGAGAATTGAATCCTAACTGTTCATCAACAAAGGCGGGGAAGACTATATAAATCAGTTTGGTTTTGGTTGCTTGGTTTTTCAGCAAAATTAATTTTATTGATTGGTGTTTAACGCCGTGCCCAATGCTATTTCTCGTATAAGACCGGGGTATACTCCAACAGTAAATAGCTACACTGAAACAGGCATAAAATATCAAGTGTTTGCTCTGTTGGAAAATAATATCCCTCAAATGCTAAGTAAAGACAGCACGACAAAGGTAGTAACATGCTGGCCTTATCCTTACCGAACATAAACAGATAAATACTTAAGACCAGCTGACGTCTCTTTTGCTAAAAGATTTTAAGTAGTAATATACACCATCTTACATCCTACAGAACAATGATTCGAATGTAATAGCACTGCCGTGTCGTAAAATGATAAACAGTGACGTACCTCTAAGAACGAACAAGCAATGTTTATTGTGAAGTACTACTTTACGCCTTAGAATTGTTGTCCAGAAAACCATTTAATCTTCACCATTAGAACATAAAACTAGCCATTTCCTGTAGTTTTATATGAGTTCCTGATTTAATTGGTGAACTGATCCATTATAACTTACTACTGAGGTCATTGATACATCAAGAAGCAAATATAATTGGGAATTTACTTTGCCGGTACGCTTTACTACTAATGAGTTAGAATGTTATAAAATCTATCCGATCAACTGATTATCTGCGACTTACAATTAATTCACTGCACAGAAGTATCAGTTATTATAACAAATTGTAACAAATTTACGGGTTCCGCCCGCACTAAAATTGCTTCTGGGACTGAACTGTAAAACGATAAGGCCTATCTTCAGTTATTAATTTTGTGCCTTGTTCCATGGAAACTCTGCAATAAAGCTGAGATACGACATAAAACCGAAAAAGGACTTTCTGGTGTGTAAAGCTGTGCCACACACGCGCCCGGTTTGTAAACTATAAGCAAATTACCTTACCTTTATGCCGTTGAACGTCAGCACATCTGACATTTACCCAGAGGGGCCTCATTATATTGTCACTGAAAGAAAAGCATCTACTTTATATGTAAACCAGTCATCACTTTTCTACATAAAATACTCCTGTGTCTATTTGAGGAACAAGGCCAGACAATCAACTAGCAATGAATGTACAAACTAAATTTGTTTACACAATGAGATGTCCAGTCAGAAAGGGAACGCCGTTAAATGGCAATTTTCGTAAGAATTCCAATATAGAATTAGAATAAAGTAGCCATATAAAGTTCAATACACTAAGTCAGACTGCTTTAAATCATTTACGTCACGGTTATTTTCATATCTTTGTTTGATGAATTAACTATGGAGTACGTGCATTTTGTGTTCGATTAAAAGAAATGACCTGTAATTGGGATTTAGTCATAATGTTCTAACATCGGATAATTAAATAATAAATCAAGACTGTATAACTGTAAATGTTCTGATCAATATAACAACGATGAAGCTAATTTGATTAACGTTTCTTATAGCGATAATAATCGTAGATCGATGTACAACATATTATAGTTAGCCAATGGCTTTATTTCTAAATACACAACATACCAACTCTTGAATGTATTTCTGGTAAATCGTTTTCTGTTCTTCATCAATATCAGTTGACTACATAAGCGCAACGTAATACCTGTCTATTCGCCTAATGGGCATGCGTATTTCAGATCAGGCAGAAAAAGTCGATGTAATTTAAGTCCGACTGGATTTAGTTAGAGAATGCTGACATCATTCTATAGAAAATCTAATCTCGTTAAGACGTCATCACAAATGTATTGAGGACAAGAGGTTCAGAGCACCGATAACCTTTCACAACAATCACCAGAGACACGACAGACTGGTTTTACTGGTATCACGTGTCTATCACATGTGACAATGTTCTTCTTTACTATAATAGATAAACAATATAATTCAAATTAAGGACAGCACATTATTGGTGTAGGAGATAACAAAATTATCAATCAGCAGAAATACGGGAGACTACAGCTGGGAAGTCAGGTCAATTAATCAACAAGACATTGGACGTGGAATCTGTAAGCTCTTTAAAAAAGTCTGATCGATTGATTGGTTAATGAACTGGTTAGTGTTTAACGCCGTACTCAATGATATTTTAGTTATATGCCGGTGGTGTACTGCAACAGTAAATAGCCACACTAACCATAAAGGGTCAAGTGTTTCGTTGTGTTGAAAAGCTAATGTTCCTCTAGTGCTAAGTAAAGACAGCATGATTATGCTCGAAACATGCTGTCCTTAGCCAGAGAACGAGGCAAGTCTGAGAGCTAGGTAAATCAACCTGGTAACAGCCTAAATTATATATACAAATACGTTCGCATTACTGTCTCAATAATTATTATATAGGAAGTACTGCATAAATAATTAATGTACATGTACTCCTTCAAAAATAGCTACTCTATAGGATTTAAGAAAACAAGAAAAAAAAAAGGAAAACAACCAAATGAGCCATATAAAAGTCTATCGATCGTGATCGTAAACAGAAGCCTTTAAAAACACAATATTCATAAACGTTAATTTGAAACAAAACAACGACTGAATAACGTTTTGGTTATTTGGTATTGAGCCTCAAAAACTGTTCCCTTTAACAGGATATATGTGAATAAACATCACCATAACAAACACAAAAAAAAATGACATATCAAGACGTGTTTACTATATCTGTCGTCCATCAGGTGACATGAGTTCCATGTATGGTGTGAGTCTGTAGATGGGTGATTGTATTATATACTAATTCTGGTTTGTTCCTTTAAATGAATTTGTTTCATTGGTGTTTTATGTCGTATATTTCACCCGTATGACAACAGCAATAAACCAACGATTAAATTTATAAATGTGAAAAACCAATAAAGTTGATCTGTATTTGTCTTGAGGCTTCTTAAATAGGAGCTCTGTCCATCTAGTTAGTACTATTCAAAGATTGTATCTAACAGAAAGCTACATAGTCTCATTAAAGTATGCTAATGTCCATACTTATGAACCAATACGAAATGTAGTGTATAATTTAGTCAGTCTATGATGTTGATTAGCTGACAATCATGGTACACTTAAAATAGTTTGGGATTATGGATTATGCTCTTGTCAAAGACAGTACCAGATACAATATCATGTTGACACAATCTGAACAACCGCTGGCATTGATAAAGACCACGATCTAAAATCTGGTATATTAAGAATGTGGTGTTTTTGAAGTCAAACAAATTTTCGACGTTATGGATTTCTATATGGTAAATCATGGGCAATAAACTAATAGCTAAAATGGACTCTATACGTAATTAAACTACACGGGCTTCCCATTTAATGTCTTATTTTTATTTTCAAAATACATGAACAAACTGAAGAAAAATATAATTTGTCAACTGGAAAGGTTATAAATAGTTTAACACTGTTTTTGCGTCCTGTCAGGAGTCCAATTAATCAATGAAAATCTTAAAATCTACAAATTTGTTTTGTATTTTTCGTTGTTCTTTTCGACTACATTAGGGATGTATGCTAAATATTTCCTGCGAGTTTTTGTTTATCCACACCTTTATATTAATTCAATTTCTTCTCATGGAATCGCTACTGGTATAAAATGAGGTGGAAAAACTTCCACATAACCTGTTGTATTTTCTTTTGACTCAGATCCATTCTGCTTACCAAATCTATGGTGTAATTATTCTGTGACGAGATTCTTCTGGTTGTCAGATAAGTTCGATTTATTGTCAAAATTTATTATCGTGTAGCAGGCAGAAACAGAAGTTAATAAGTCGATGCTATATAACTTGATTACACAATACATAAGCGGGTGGGTGGAGCGTGGGTGGGGATTAATTCTTACAGATTATGATGCCTCTATTGGTAAAACGGGTGGAATAATCGCTATGTACAGGTGGGACAGATAATATAAAGTATCTTGTCCCAGAAATTCAGAATTAAACAGTGGTAAATAAAACTTCCCGACTCTACAACACAATCTCCCTCTGGATAGGATAAACTAGGCACCACAAGTATGAGACTTTATAAGTACAGAAGGGACAATCGTAGTCAGCTCTTCGCCAATGGGGAAAGTGTACATGAATATATCCTTCTCAACCATAGCACATGAGAATCTATCGCCGTTACTTAAACTTCATCAGATAATTACCTCCTTACTGTTCATCAACAAAGGTGGGGATTAAAAAGACTAATTAAATCAGTTTGATTCTTAAACTTCTTATCCTTAACGAACATGATCAGATAAATACTTAATACCAGCCGACGTATCTTTTGCTAAAAGATCTAAATATGGTAACATACACCATCTTACATCCTACAGAACAATGATTTGAATGTAATAGCTCTGCCGTGTCGTAAAATGGTCAACAGAGGCGTACCTCTAATAATGAACATGCAATGTTTATTGTGAAGTACTATTTTAAGCCTTAGAATTGTTGTCCAGAAAAACATTTTATTTTCACCATTAGAAGATACCATGTAGAAAAAAGACATACAACTCGTCTCTCCTGTAGTTCCTGATTTAATTGGTTGACTGATCCATTATAACTTACTACTGAGGTAATATATCAAGTAGCAAAGATAATTGGAAATTTAGTTTCCCGGAATATTTTACTACTCATTAGTTAGGTTATAAAATCTATCAGTTCAACTGATTGACTGCGACTTATAAGTCAATGCACAGAAGTATCAGTTATTATAACAAATTGTAACAAAGTCCCTGTATTTTGTGTTCGATTAAAAGAAATGACCTGTAATTGTGATTTAGTCTGTTGGTCTAACATCGGATAAATAAATGAATCAATAGATTTAATAACTCTATCATAATGGACCAATAAAGCACCGATGAAGCTAATTCGATTAAAGTGTCTTATTGTGATAATAATCGCAGATAGAGGTTCAACATATTTTAGTTAGCTAACGCCTTTTTTATTAATAAAAAAAAATGACTAAGTCAACTTCGAATATATTTCTCGTAGATGGTTTTCTGTTCTTCATCAATATCAGTTCACTAAATAAGCGCAACAGAAAACATGTCGATTTGCTTAATGGGTATGCGTATTTCAGATCCGTCAGAAAAAAGTCGATGTAATTTAAATCCGACTGGATTTAGTTAGAGAACGCTGACATCATTCTATAGAAACTCTAATCTCGTTTAGACTTCATCCCAAATGC
Organism: Cryptochiton stelleri; assembly: GCA_031471745.1. NCBI lineage: Eukaryota > Metazoa > Mollusca > Polyplacophora > Chitonida > Mopaliidae > Cryptochiton > Cryptochiton stelleri. Next base: position 6,281 of record JAUELC010327630.1, read on the forward strand.
ATTGAGGAAAAGAGGTACAGAGCACCGAGAACCTTTCACAACAATCACCAGAGACACGAAAGATTGATTTTACTTGTATCACGTGTCTTTCACATGGGAGAATGTTCTTCTACACTATAATAGATAATCAGTATATTTCTGATTAAAGACGGCACACTTTTAGTGTTAGTTGATAACACACTTATCAATCAGCAGAAATACGGCAGACTACAGCTGGGAAGTCAGGTCATATAATCAACAAGACATTGGACATGAAATCTGTGAGTTCTGGGAACAAGTTTGTTTGACTGATCGATTTATTGTTAATCGATCTTTAACGTCGAACTCCTGTGTATTTCACTGATATGTCGTAGGTTTATTGTAACTGTAAATAGTCACCCTAACACAAACCTTAAACGGTCTAGTGGTTTGCTCTGTTGGAAAATTAATGTTCCTCCAGTGCTAAGTAAAGACAGCATGATTGTGCTCGAAACATGATGCCCTTACCCAGAGGGCGCGACAAGTCTGAGAGCTAGGGAAATCAACCTGGTAAAAGCCTACATTCCATAATACAAACACATGATCAAGACTGTCTTAATAATTATTTTATAGGAAGTACTGCAGATTTTAGCAAAACGAAGTTACAAAGAACTAAGAAGGACACAGATTAGTATTTAGACTGCGATATATTTCGTCATTTGTTTTAGGGTCATTAACATTCAATATTAAAAAAAAACTAACGAAGAAAGCAGCAACGATATACTTCGTCATTTGTTATTGGGTTCTTTATCACCTTGGGATTGTTTTGAAGAGTTACCACGTGACCTTTCATTTTAAAACACCTTCTCAATGCCAGCAAATCGGTTGCTCTTTACGCTTGAAATTAACTAAATTAGTTTAGGTCAATCGTGGAGTAATCAAACTAACGTGGGTATCTGGCATCCCTCATTCGATCTGGACGAAAACATGAATGAGTTTGTGTTTATATAAATTAGGATTGACATTGCATTTAATTGTTCTCTTCTGAAGTTGATAATTTACAGGTGAAGAATTAATGAAGTAAATACTTTAATCTATCTTTATTGGTTTCATCATAACTAATTACTCTTTTCGGGAAAGAATCTAAATGTTATGACTGCAGATCGATTTAGCCTTAAATAAAAGAATAGTATCTCTGAACATTAAAACTATTTTGCTAGGTTCGAAATTTCTATTATTTTATATTAGACGAAACTGAATTCTACAAGTTTCGACGTTTTACAATAGTTGGTGATCATTTTAATTACATTCTTTTTAATATTTTATCTGTGTTATGATGGCGTTAACGATAAAAAAATTGTGGACATACAGGTCTCGGTAAACCTGTGAAGAAAAAATGCTATAATTACACACGTTGAAAGCACCGGAATTTTTTTTTAAAAATCACGAATTGGTGTTACAGCTTTTTATGTGCTAAGGATAATGGTGCGATAAAGAAATTTTTTGTTGAAAAATGTAATGCGATAGATGGGCTTTTGTGTCTATAGGTACACGTAGGTGATAATCTTGTCATTATCCGAAGTTCAAAGCCATCGTAACAGGTTTATTAAGCTAAAACAACACAAAATAAGAACTTATACTTATCATAGATAATTGATGTACATTTACTCCTTCAAGGATAGCTATTCTGTAGGAATTAATACCCCCCCCCCCCCCCCCCACACACACACACACATACACACTTTCTCGTAGTCTGCCGACGTACTTATAATTCCCAGAGAAGCTCGAGTGCTTGAAGCGGAAGATGAATTAGAAAACTCAGTTAAAAAGCACCAGGGTGTCATACAAAGTCGTTGCCAATGTCGCTGTGGTTTAAGACTGAGGTTTAAGTAAAAAAGGTTGTTCTTTTTCCCTTATCTTCTGAACATTCCTTCCTAATAAGATTCGTCCCTATGTATAATCATACATGTACATCCACATTTCCGCCTTTTACTCTATGTGCACTGTTCTTTTAATCCAGTAGCAATTTTTACGCGTATTTTTACATTATAGTTCTTTTATTGCGTAATTTTCTCTTAGGCTTTGTGGAAACCTGGCGTGATCAAAGCAGAATTAGATAAACAACCAAATGAGCCATATAAAAGTGTATCGATCGTGAACGTAAACAGAAGCCTATTCAAAGTTTGTTTCATTTTCTTGTTGATGTATGGCACCTGGTGCTGAGGATTGCAATAATGATTAACAAACCTGTATAATACAAAAAAAATTGTAAAATGTTCACGCCATAGCGTAGCTGAAATACCGCGGAATGTGGCGTTAAAGAACAGTCAATCAATCGACCTATTCATATACATTATTTTGAAACAAAACGACGACTGAATAACATTTTGGTTATTTGGTCTTGAGCCTCAAAAACTATTCCCTTTAACAGGGTATATGTGAATAAACATCACCCTAACTAAAACAAAAAAAATACACAATATCAAGAATTGCTTACTGTATTTGTCGTCTATCAGGTGACATGAGTTCCATCTATGGTGTGAGTCTGTAGATGGGTGATTGTATAAAATACTAATCCTGGTTTGTTCCTTTCAATGAATTTGTTTCATTGGTGTTTTTTATGTCGTATATTTAAGGTCATTTCACCCGTATGACAACGGCAATAAATCAACGATTAAATTTATTAATGTGAAAAACCAATAGAGTTGATCTGTGTTTGTCTTGAGGCTGCTCTAATGTAAGCTCTGGCCATCTAGTTAGTACTATTCTAGTAAGAATCCATATAGAATAAGACGACAGACTCACTATAGAACGCTCTATCCATACGCATCAACCAAAAAGAAATGTAGTCTATAATTTAGTCAGTCTATGATGTAGATTATCGGACAATCATGGTCTCGGCTAAATACATGTAAAATAGCTTGGGATTATGGATTATTCTCTTCTTAAAGACAGTATAAGATACAGTATCATTTTAACACCCGCTAGCATTGATAAAGACCACCTTTTGAACTCTGGTATATTGAGATTATTGTGTTTTGGAAGTTCAATAGCCAACAGATTGTCGACGTGATGGATTTCTATATGAAGATGGGAGATGATTTATAATTGCAAAAATGTCCGACTAGTCAAAATTCTTTACCTGTATCAATTTCATATAAATACTGTCAGAAGTAATATTAACGAGAACTGTGCAAAGGTCATTCTACCAGCTCAACGACATTGAGGCATTTGGAAAGCTTTTCGCGTTTCATATCACGTAGGCTGCGAAGGAGATGTTATATTTATCCATTCCACGCTGTTTGATTTTGAGAATTCAAATGGTAAATCATGGGTAATAAACTAATAGCTAAAAGGGGCTCTATACGTTATTAAACTACACGGGCTTCCCATTTAATGTCTTATTTTTTTTTGTGCAAAATGCATGAACAAACTGAAGAAAAAATATAATTTGTCAGCTGGAAAGGTTATAAATAGATTAGCAGGGATCCCCATAATTCATCAGGCGAATTTAAACTAAATATACTGTACACTGGAGGGCGCTATTCTTAAAAGCTGTCCGTAAAATTACTTCAACGTCGTTGAGCTGGAGTAAATGGGGCGTTGCATACTTCTAGTTAATAAACTTCCGATAGTATTCAAGCAATCGTGATATAACAATATTGACACAAGTGGAGAGAGACTACGTGAGATTTAAATTATAAAAAAACATTTCCTACCAAAAACGGTCTTTCGCATTACTAATTATTTTAATCAGTAAATAAGGCATTCCGCAGATTGACATGTACTGACGGGCTATACTGTGTGAAGCCTGGCGACTTTTTAGTTTGGCTGGTTCCTGACAATTATAGCGCCTACTCTCTCCCTTCTATAAGTGTAGACAACTTTAGTTGTTATACCTCGTGTCAAATTGGTTTGTTCTTATTCGACGATAATGGGTCACGTGGTGTACAGCAGATCATGATGTTTCACTATTCCTGTCGACGCCTGCAACAGTAGTAATGTTGCACGCTGGAGCCTGGAACATGATATTTATTTTGCTACCCAACATATTATCTCCTCTTTTTTTATGCGACGGTTGTCTACTATGTTGCCTACATTGTAACGAGGAGGTGCTCAAAACAACAAAGTTTTAAATTAAAATCAAAGCACATTCGGTATAAATAATTAAAGAACAAACAAGTATTGCATGCATGAGAAAGAAGCTCTCGGCCATTTGTGTTTAACTCCCAATTTCCGCTCCTTGAACTCCCGCTCCGGTCTCGAGCTGCCAACTCATGAAGGTCCATTCTAAAATATGTAATATTTGTATAATATTCACTTTGACATGCAGACAAATTTCATAATAAGTGAAGACACTCGAGAACCAAACTGATACGATTCTTTTCCTTAGAGAAAAATATATGACATAAAAGACTCAAATACAATCCGACCACCAAACAGGCGGATGTAACCTGCAGGGTATTTTATATTCCCATTATGCAATAACAATTACATAAAAAGTCAAGGATATGAATGTTACTCTCAAATACATACACTGGATTTCAATTATTATTGTGACCCAAACAGTTTATGTCGGGGAATCATCAGGTCTCTGGAGAACAGAACGAATTGGACGTAATATTAGACTGACGTTTGCTTATAGCGTTCCTTTAAATTGAAGTCTCGAGAGGTTCCTTTTCCTCAGAGAGATTCCGATGAGAAGCAACATGAACTCGTTTTCTATGTTGTCTTGAATTATAAACTCGTACATTATGTTTTACTGCAAAACCATTGTCTTGTGACCGCCTTTTCGCCTGTCCTTAATGTTTTTAAACGTCGGTCCTTATGCTGCATTCGGGAGCCGTCGTTATCACCACTCTTGTCGATATATAGCTCATTGTATTCCCCTTCGACACGTGCCGATACGATCTGCCGTGTTTCTCCGACGAAAATAAAGGTTAAACATCTGGCTCGGTCGATCACAGAAACAAGCTTGCGCTTCACAATATCTTGATGGTTCCCATAGAGGTTCACATGTGAAGAGACGCAGTTTAAGCACGCATGCGTACAAGTATCCGCATATAATCATAAACAAACCGGGTTCCGTTATTGTCCATTTTGATAGGAGCGATATTCCTGTTAAACATTAGTGTATTGTTTAGCGGAGACAATTGTAGATCACAGCCAAGTTCTTTGTTACTAAATAAGTGGCTTTCAAATGAATTTACTCATTACTTTGAATCGAACTCCTTTCTGACGGCGGTTATTTGGAGCTTATTGTGCCCTGCATGGTGCCCTCTGATCTAAAGGGCAACACGAAGCCGATCTGTCTGTGGCGTCTAGAACTGCCAATTTAAACAATTTGTCTTATTTCACCGTGTATGGCGTCCCGTGATTGTCTTGTATATTGTAATTGTTTGTTGCCTATGATATCGAGAGTGGTTTCCTTCAACCTTTGGGCTGGCACGCCGTCATATCAGTGAAATAAACGTAAGTACAGCGTTAAGCCGCAAATCTTTGGCTAAGTACACTTCACGTATCTTTATATTGGTCACTGCAGAGTTCACTAAGGATACGACATAAGCAGGGGAAACCGTAGATAGGGCGATATGGCACCTAGTCTATAAATTCTGAAATATACGTATACAGACAGTAATTTAAGAAGGATAATAAGTAAGTCCTCTATTTGCTGTTAAATATTAGCTATTCGGCGAGGACAGGTCTATTTTACGGGATATTAATTCTGATCTTTAATCGGAAAGCTAGAGTGGCATGTAGTTGATATGTGATTTATTTCGTTAGTTGTTTTTTTGTTTTTGATTAATTTTATTGTTTTGTTTTTTGTTTTAATTTTACCCTCCCAAAAATATTACAGTGTACCGCAACAGCAAGCCTTGTCGTATGAATAAGCCTCCTCGTATCTTTGTTTTCTTGCATTTTCGTGTTTTCGCACCTCAAAGTCATTTAAGATTGATGCGCCTTCGAATCAGTCATTATACTATGTGCGACGTCAGGAGAGACTGTTGTAGATATCGACCAAATTAGGCCTACATGACACTCTCACCTGCTTATGTCAGAACTGCAGACCTACCAACTCATGTCGCAATTTCTCTACAAAGATCTTGTGAATTTCTAGCACATGTGCTGTATGGTTGACCAAGAGAGACATATAACTGTAGATATTAATATATAGTCATAATTCTGACTCTCTACATTGAACTGCCATTTATATATGAAATAATAATTAAACTTTTAAATTATTCCATAGTTCGTCTCCAATACTTACAAGGTAAATAACAGTTGATTATAAAATATCATACCGGAACCTGTTGGCGAGTCTGTTCATAGGTATATTTAATTAAGAAATGAACACAACCCCTTCTTAATGTGTTGCCTATTGTTAATCAAACCTTGGGCACTCTTAATTTGATTAATAGATGAACATTACCCCATCTGAATTTGTAACATATTGTTCATCAAACCTTGGGCACTCTTAATTTGATTAATAGATGAACATTACCCCATCTGAATTTGTAACATATTGTTCATAAAACCTTGGACACTCTTAATTTGATTAATAGATGAACATTACCCCATCTGAATGTGTAACCTATTGTTCATCAAACCTTGGGCACTCTTAATTTAATTCATAGATGAACATTACCCCATCTGAATGTGTAACCTATTGTTCATCAAACCTTGGGCACTCTTAATTTTTCTACCCTGACAGACACATAACGGGAACTGTTTTTTGTAAATCAGGAAATAAGCGTGCATGAAATGTGAAAAGATTCTGTAGACCAAAAAGACTGGTTAATCAACGTGCCACTAATAACACTACAGTTATAATTATATAGGGAATATATATCACAGAAAACAAAGAACCTTACCCTTAAAAGCTGGGTTAATTTTCCAAAAGCAAGGGCTCCTAAGTAAGATTTGTTTTGAAACCGTGGATTAACTTTTGTTTGTTTGTGTGATGAGGTATTAAATCAAATCAAGTCGATGTTTCAATCTCTCTCATTGAACTGTGTGAATTTATCTCATAATTAATCTACCCAGTAATTATATTTCCCTATAATCGGATTTCAGAAACCGTAATCAGATCTCATGAAAAATATAGAATATACATGAGTACATATAGACACATTTAGTTCCACTGAAGAGTTTAACATAATACACAAATAATGCAATTCCGAAAAACGATAACTTCATTTTGATTCAATATTTCAGCATTTTTTTAATTCTCTTGATGTTTGCATAATAAATGCTGAAATATTGAGTCAAAATGAAGTTATCGTTTTTCGGAATTGCCCTACTTGTGTATGAGAACATGTTATTCCGAAAAACTAAATTGCTTATCAGAGTGTCTGAAGTGTCACGTCTGTGGTAAATGTTGTTCGTTTAAATCCAAACAAACAAACAAATAAATTTTATCTGTTTTAATAAAGAAAAAACAAACGTTTAGAATTCGCCAGATAAAGGGCCAATGGAAAGGTTGAAGACGTCCTAAGGCGTCTGACTCAAGATTTATTCTTTCTATCAGTGAGAGGACCGAATATTCTGCGAATATTCCAGTCTGCTAGTGTGGGCATGGGTTCGAATCCCACTTCTGACACATGAAATGTTAGTCACCAGACAGTTTGAGATATAAATAAATCTTTGTCTCGTTCTTAATCTAACAGACATGCCTGAGACTAAACTTCGACACAATTATCGCAGCCTCTAATACAATAATTAGATTTGGTCTTCACCACTCTATTACATGTCTCCTATTGAATTGTAAGTTGCCATTCAGCAGCGTTGATTTTTATAGATTTGGTACAATGGCTGGTCAATTGAATTCTAGATAATGCATTGTCATTTGACTGAATACATCAGTGGTATAATTATTAAGGCCTCAGAATGTGTTGCATTGGTCAGTTGAATCCCGGGTTGTTTGGTTGTTTTTTTTGTGTTTTTTGTGGGGTTTTTTTTTAGGGGGGAGCGGGGGGGGGGGGGGGGGGGGGGG
>JAUELC010327741.1:0-14231 GCA_031471745.1 Cryptochiton stelleri
GGCTATGTTTTTGCCAGTCGAATATCCGAATTATTAAAAAAAGCAAAAAAATAGCTCAATATTCGGGCTAATTCTTTGCATACTTATTCATAGAAATTATATTAGTGTAGTATCAAACAGTTTTGAACTAATATAGTTGTTGCTGAACAAATATGTTAAACGGAAATCATCTGCTTTGTGAATAATATATGCAATTTTGTTTATTAAGAATCCTGCGCACGAACCCATTACATTTAAGTTCATATAAAGTTGTGTTTTTCCTTTGGAACCTTGTTGCTTTCAGACAATGTGTATATATATATATATATAATGAATTAATCCTACAAACTACAACGCCTTCGTCATGATGCGTAATAATCTTGGCTGTAACGTAAAAGCTCAGAATATAATTCTGTCTTATTTTATGCTGTATGTATCTTCAAACAGACTAGTTACCTGATAAATGTTAATACTATTAATATCGATGAAATGTCCATTGCACGCAAGTAAGAGGAAACTACTTCGCAAACATAACTGTTGTACAGTCGAGTCTTCGGGCTATTGCTTTAGATCTTATAATAAAGTATATGTTTACAGATAAATTGGACAAAAGGACAATAAAATGCGGACCGAAACTAAACTGTGAAACTGTATAAATGGGGGAAACCTCCATTGCAAACAACGCGAAAATCTATTCAATATTGGCGAGGAGGTAACATTTTTGTGCAAATAATATGTGTACATTTGCTTTGGTTTTGCGTGATGGGAAGAGCCTAATGGGCTGTCTTATGGAAACGGGAAAAAGCCATTTACCAAGCTACCGTAGCGTCGACTGCTCATCTAGCTATCTCCTGCAAAGCAATTGATATTGCGATCCATCGCAGCTTCACACCAGAGGAATCTTTCTTATTGTATCCTCCTCGTTTGTCGAATGCTCTTACATCGTTAATCCCATGGTAAAATACAAGGCAAAGGATTGATATTGCGATGCGATCTTGCAATGTGAGGCAGGTTCGCAATTTCGCCCCATCGTTTTTCAACTTGGAAGTTTTATTTCGCAACACCAATGCATCGCAGCTTCCCACTAAACCAACTTAACTTATCGTATCATCCTCGTTTGTCGAATGCCCTTACATCGTTAGTCCCATGCTAACATTTCACCCAGAATATGTTCACGTTCCGGTACCACTGGGTCATATGAGCAACAATAAAGGGAAGTCCGCCAAATACGAGCTACTTTAAACTTGCCATGCTATGATGCTTCCAGTAATTTCCTCTCTGTATTTCAGCGCGTGGTTGGTACATGTAGGAGCTTCCTGTGTCCTGGTGCTGTCTGAACTAAGGGGCTGTTCTGGTGTCTTGCTACATGTATGTATATTTGCACACGTTGTCTTTTTGTGCCATGTTTGCGTCTTGCGCTTGTCTTTTGTACATTGTTTGTGCTCCAGGGACGTCGGTGGGGGTTCCTTCACTCACTTGGCCGAAACACGGTCATATGAGTGAAATAGCCTTAGGAAGGGCGTAAACCCCAAATGATTAAGATGATCACGGACTATAACAAGAACGTGTTTACGTGATCTTCCATGAATACGTGTTTGACGCCAAATCAACCTTAAGAGCTTTCTCTTATTTAATCTAACAGAGTAGATAGTAGTTGTTATTCATTTGTTACACTGGTACCGCGCGTCCTGTCTTTTGTCCGTCGATGTTTAGTTATAAAGGTTTCATACAATTGGGAATCATATAAAAATAAGGTGGGTCAAAATCACTGAATTAGGTTAGATGGAAGTTGAGCTGCTCAGTTTGTATGTTGATATCAGTATGAACGGATTAATGGGAAAGATGGTGGAAATCACAGAGTGGAGATGGCAATCATTCACAAAATAGAACAATAAAAAAAATTGGCAATACAGAAAGCCCGGTGTTGAAAACTATTCTAGAGCTGGTTATCATTTACACACAGAGTGAAGCTGGCAGTTATTTACATACAGTGTGGACAATAATTTGAATACACACTGAGTGGAGCTAGCAATCAGTGTAATCGGGAAATTATTTACAGAGTGGATCAAGCAATGATTTAGAGAGGGAGTGGAGCTGCCATTCATTTACGGTTATGTGACGGCGTGTCAGGCCAGTTGGTGCAGGAAATCAGACTCGATGTCACTGACAAAACCAATGACAAGATACAAGACGCAAACCATACAAAACATGGGCAAATTCACATTGTAAGACACAACAAAAAATCGACTTCTTGATATCCATTAGCTCAGATATCACCAGGAAACTGGAAGCCCCCCAAAAAACAAACGCTTTTTATAAAGTCAAAACAACATTGGAACCTTTTGGTTCCATGACATAATGGTTTACAACGCCGAGTAAACAATTCAAGTAAGGTTTGGACATGTGAGTTAGGACAAAATAATGCACTCCAAAAGCTTTACTTTGGATCAATCTCATAACAGAGTATTATGGAAATGTTTCGTTAGATATAGACAAATAAAGATGCACCAAAAGCCACTAATAGTAGATACACAGCGAGGCTAACCTAGTAAAGCCTTAGGTAAATAATAGTCGACATGATAGTAGACCAGAAGTCCAGATATTAAACGAAGTCAACATACAAGTTGGCCGGACCATAAAGCTAAACAAACAGATGAATTGCTATAGTGGATAACCATAAAGTCCCTTCAATCAATTGCATCAAACTTCCACTACTTTTCGTGGGCCAAGGGCATTTATATTATTCCAATTGTATAAAACGGTCCATTGATTCATTCATTGTGGTGATGGGCCTTGTATGTAATGACCAGGCATTTTGGATGAGCCAGTGAGCTCCAAAGCGAGGCCGCTGACACTTCACCTGACCATTCGACCATTGACGCCATTTCAACTCTTCGCGTGACTTGATTCTCCGTTCGTCCTAATGTATGATAAATAGTTCTGTTTTGTTTCCCTATTTTCTCTGTTGTTATCTGTTCTATGTTCATTTGTATCGGTGTGGTGTGCACCGGATGTCATATTGGATACGTTTACCGCCTTGGGATTCAAGTTTTGCCCCAAACGTCAATTATCTCGCCAATGACCTTAAAAATTGCGCCTCAATTGATTACACAATAGACGTAAATCGAAGATAAGTGATTTGGAACAAGAATGTTTGTTTTTCATCACTTGTCTCCATGATATCAGATGGTATATAAACATCTGTAACCCAAAGGTCCCGGGTTCGAATCCCGGTGGAGGCAGGTAAATTTTATCTCTTCATTTATAAAAAAATATATATAGCCCTGTTTGCTAGTTTAAGGCCAAAAGTATAGGTTAAGCAGCTGACAAGTTAAATTGTTCTATTATTTGGAACTAGTGGACAATTTGGACACAACACCGTATTGGTTGATATATTAACCTGGTCGAAACAATATTCGAACGGTTCACAGCCAGCTTTAAAGCGCATTCCATTGGCTGTTGTACATCTGACGAACATAGGGCACCCTGGTGGTCGGACATGTACTTCGAAAACAGGGCTATATTTGCCAGCGTCTGTTGTGGAGCAAAGCGACCAAAGCACAAAGGGACTATGTACACATGGTATTTTGTTTTAAAAAATACTAAGGCTTTTAGAAGAAACACTTATTGAAAATGTAAACAACCATATTCAAAACGCCGCCTAAATTCTCCCAAAAACGTTAAAAGAAAACTGTAAAAAAAGGGGAAAACTTTCGTGGAACCGTTTTATGACGCTGAGGATTTCCGCTGAGAATGCTTAACAAATTTCAAGGACTCATTTCGCAAAACTTTATGCTTCAAAATATCTGTTTACCTTTGTTCGGAATAAGAAGCTATGCTAAAGAGATTCATTGTTGACTGAACCATATTAACGATTCTTTCGTTGTTGTAGACCGGTGTTTTTGATAGTGTGCAACATTGCTGATGATCGAGTGCCTGTCTTGACACCTCATTGATCAACGCGATTCCGGCGTCTGCAACATCCGCGTCTATACTAAGGCCTGCCAAACAGACTTCTATCGACAAACTATTTTGATTTCCTCTGTATTTATCGATCCCAAAAATGAGATGTTAAACTGAAATAATATGACTGTAATCACAATATATATATATATCCTAATGCAAGTATACATTTACATTTTATTTTATTTAACAAAAGTAGTCAGTAATGAAATTTATGCAATTTTACACTATCGTGAAGATTTCTATTCCTTTATGATTGATAGATTGGTGTTTAACGCCGTGCTCAAGAGTATTTCACTTATATGACGGCGATGTACTGAACTCCAACCGTATATAGCCACACTAACACAACCATAAAATGTCGAGCGTTTTGCTCTGTTGGTAAAACTATCTTCTCCAGTGCTAAGAATGACAACATGACTACGCTCTGAACATGCTCCTTCATGGAAGATTAGCTCAGTCTAAACATTTGTGTCGATAAGCTACCGGCAATTCAAAACAGCCCGCCTGACATCATTCTTTTATTACAGTATAAAGTATAAAGTACTTAAAGAGGAAGAAAACAAAATAAAAATAAAAAAAGTCCTGTTCAAATAAAGACCTTATCAATTTGTTCATAAAACTGTTATTATTTTTTTTTGTATGATTCTTACGTAATCACTGAATCCCCTTAAATTGAGATACTGTTAGTAGAATGTATGGTGGACTTTTATCCCATGTTTTATTTGGTTATTTCTTGCAGATAACAACAGCCCAAATGACTCCAAATTCAAACCTGGCAAAAATAGAAGAAAAGAACGGGATAAAGTTATATACAACTGTCACACGACATTTTGATATATATATATTTACTTTTATGGCGTGCAGTGACATCACTTAACCCAATATGGCATAATAATTCCACCATACATTTTACTTACAGTTTCTCCATTAAAGTGGAGTTCAGTGGAAAGCAAAGAATCCCACACAAAAGTTAAAAGTAGTTTTGTTTATAACTTAATAGGGTCAATAATTTGAATATGATTTTTGTTTTGTTTCCTTCTACTTTAAATAAACATGTGCACTCATTAATTCATGTTATGACAAACACCACCCCGAAAGTCATTCTTTAGGTTTCTATCATACAGTCAGGGACAATTATAAACGCTTGATTAAATATATTTTTGTGTGTAAAAAAATTGTTAAAAAACCCTGTATTTCCAAATCATATAGTTTCATACTGTTACCTATGGCTCACAATTCGTCGATGCTCAAACCCAAACATGTGTGTGTACAGGCAATAAAACAATTTGAACACTATGTTAAATGACAAAGTTTCTAACAACAACAACAACATCAACAATAACAACAACAACACAAAGTAGAGTAGAATGGGGTCACTACTCGCTTTAACTTCGTCCGATCCACTTATTCTTAATGTCATCCGCAAACTATCTGTGTGAAAATACAATCCCCAGCCACAGAAATCGAAGAACTGGTCCATTTACAAGAAGGGGTGGATAAGAGAACGAGAAATGAGATTAGAATTTTAATCAATAAGACAGCAGCCTGCCTGTTAGATGAGACGAGGTTAGGTGGGATTCAAGTGTCTACTCTAGGAAACCTTCAACCAATAATCAGAATCAGTATAGAGAGCTATTACAGCGGTTTTATTTAACATTCATCACACCTGTTTGCTAAAAGCGGCGAGAATGAGTCGCTAGAGAAACTTTTAAGGAATATAATGTTATCATTAATCATTAATTAACTACGTTTTAAGGCCAAACTGGTGTACATAATTTTGCTGTTAAATTATTTTATATTTTTATATATTTATTTTATATATATCACACCCGTTTGTTTTCAGAATCAATTAGCATCAAACCAGAGTTTTTTGTTCTTTTTATCTGTTACTAAATGAGACTGAAATTGAGTGAATGGAAAATCTTTCATGAAAAAAAAAATTTGTCAATGATCAGTTATTTTTTCTGGAACAAAATATCTTCCATAGATGTTTTAAGACAAAACTTAAATACAAATGCTGTTTAATTTGTGTGTGTTTTACATATATCACAAGTTTGTCTTCACAATCAAGTAGCATTAAACACAATAACTTTTTATCTGTTCCCAATATTGAAGCCGCTAAAGACCGTTTTAAGCATAAAAATTGTGCCATTAATCAGTGATTCTTGTAACTGTAACACTGTTACTGGTATTATGCTCGATCCAGTCACATAATACGGACACCCTACCCGATACTCGATTCAGTCACAGTATATATACTGACACTTGGCCGAATACTCGACTGGGTCATGGCATACTGACACCCGGCCGAATACTCGAACCAGTCCCACTATACTGATACCCGGCCCAATATACGACCCAGCCACACTATAGTGACACCCGGCCCAATACTCGAACCAGTCGCACAATACTGATATCTGGCCCAATACACGACCCACTCATAATATACTGACATTTGGCCCAATATTCAATCAAGTCACAGTATACTGACACCCTGCCCAATACACGATCCAATCAGAATATACTGACACTCGGCCCAATACTCGACAGGGTCATGGTATACTGACACCAGGCCCAATAATTGAACCAGTCACACTATACTGATACCCGGCCCAATACACGAACCAGTCACAATAGACTAACATCTGGCCCAATATTCGATCCAATAACAGTATACTGACATCCGGCCCACTATTTGATCCATTCACAGTATACTGACACCCGGCCCATTAGTGGACCCAGTCACTTTATACTCGCACCCGGACCAATACTCGGTCAAGTCACGGCTTACTGATACCTGGCCCAATATTCCATCCAGTAACAGTATACTAACATCCGTCCCATTACTCGACCCGGTCACAGTATACTGACACCCGGTCAAATACACCATCCAGTCACAGAATACTGACACCTGGAAAATAACTCGATCCTGTCACAGTATATTGACACACGGCCCATTACTCGATCTTGTCACAGTATACAGATCACGGCCCATTACTCGATCCTGTCACAGTAGGCTGACACCCGGCCCATTACTCGATCATGTCACAGAATACTGAGTCCCGGCCCAATACTTGGCCCAGTGACAGTATTCTGACACCTGGCCCATTACTGGATCTTTTCACAATATACTGTCACCGGGTCAACCGTTCTTTACTCTTACCTTTTTATGCTGAACGTCAAGTGAGAAAAAGACAACACCTGTGTTAAATTCTTTAGTTAGACTCGGCTGGGGATCGATCCATGATCTATCGATTACGACTTATTTCCAATGGGTCTTCGATATCGGTCATTATCTCGTTGAGAGCTGGATGCATTGAATAGTGTTAATTGGAACCAGCTGATTAGGGATATTACTATATCGATACTTGTTTATTGTTGGTCACCCGCAGTAATCAAATTAATGGCTTTAGAATATCGTGTCTCTCTCTGAAACAAAACCGAGATGATCTTTCCTAGTCTTTGAAGTCGACTTCAATTATCAAGTGTCGGACAATTTTATTTCAGTAAATTTTTGATTTGTTGGTTTGATTGGTGGTTAACGTCATACTGAAGGGTATTTCACTTACATGGCGACTTTGCATTGCCGGTGTGTGGTAGTCACTTTTGACATTGTCTGGGAAGAATAATGCAATAATCACAAACACTGCCGCTAATGCGATTGAATATGATGTTCTTATCAATGTTCAGCAGGATCTGCAGGGCCTGTGATGCCATCGTTATACGGAAGAAACATGTATGTTGCATTCTCATAAATAAATATAAGGAACATTAGGAATTCTGTTATACCTAGAGTTTAAATTAAATACATGTATCCATAAACAGTCATCGTCATATTCTAAGAAAACCCTAAAAGCTACTTCCGTTCCAGATGGCTAATTAAAGGTCGATGACGTCTCTAAATAATTAATATACGTTATGTAAAACTCCCGCACTAATAATTTATAACAGTAAATCGTTATGTTAAAATTAATTTGGTGTATTTTTCAAAATTATACCATAAGGCAAAGCAGCAGAGAGCCTAGACACAACATAAACCAATCACAAGAAACTACACTGTATGTGTTCATTTGGTAAACATGTTTTAACATATTATTGGGTCAACGACATTGAGAAACAATATAATGTTGACCGTAATCTTAATGGAGCTAGGAGACCCAACATTTTGATAATCCAAACTGCCAATAATAATCCTGACGAGTAAACCCAGTTGTCAACACGAGTTAGCTACTCCCAGAACTATTGTGCACGTGATATCTACCTCGATTTCCCTACTTTCAGTAACAATTAATTGTAAATATTTATGCGGCCACTTCGTTATCGTTGAAGGTTTTTAGATTTTTTTTTCTTCAAATATCACTTATTCTGCGCATTTTTCATATCAACGTAATGTTTTTGGATACACCATGATTATTGTTGACAAAAATTATTTTGCTTGTTTCTGTGGCTTCAAGATGTTTGAAGTAGGCCTGTAATCTTGATGACGTCAACGCGTCCTTGATTGTTTTGATATAGACCCTATTCACACAATAGTGTCGTTTCCATCCCCTGCAGCCATATCCTAAATTCCCATGAGACTTTTACAGGCGATCAAACTCCAGTTAACACATACCGTAAAGGAATAGTATTACAGCTATAATTGGGAAAATGTGTGAGTTTAGCTGACAACTAATGATTGATCACAACAGATTGGACCTTGCTTAAAATAGAAACGATGTTAACAGGGCGTTGTAATCCGATTATACCATTCAGTTCTCCGAACGGAAAAGTAGGCCAATATGAGGTTTAAGAAAACAACGCGAAAAGGTGTGTTATTTTCACTAGTGAAAATAATACCCACGCTGATACGTCATAAATATATGACATTTTAGATGACATGTTTATTTTGACGTCACGGAGATATCGCCACTTTGTATATACTTTGTTTAACGTTCGACTACTGTCCTTATCGTTCTGATACATCTTCTAGTGATGTTCCAAACTAATGCAAAATCATGAACACTAAATGCGAAATGTAAAGATTTTTTACACGAAATGCAAACAAAAAAATGCCCACCAAAAAAACCTAGCCTTAGAAAGAGTCTACCCATTTGGTGACTATATGATACGATAGACACTATCTGATTCTCGACTATTCCTGTTTAGAAATTAACAGATTCGATCGATATGCATCGTCTAGTCCTGAGGCTCTCACTGGAGAATCTCTAAATACGTACTATGTACAAGCAACACAAGTACACAAGCACCGATACTTCTGTACATACATGACATACATTAAGACGTTCCTTTTCCGTCAAGAGAACTTAACATTCAACATGATTTAAGGAAATACCATATTTCTTTTTTATTAGATCGGACCGCGTGATGGACCTGGTTTCCAAAAGTTCCTCAAATAACACAAACTAACAAAACAACGTAACGATCTAAGATAATGTTTAAATTGCGGTTGAGAGGCGTTTTGTGCTACATTATACGACTCTCAACAGTACTTGCTAGACTAATGTCAACAAAGAATTTCCGATATGGAGTGTCAATAATTATATAGCTAGATGCTGTACACACTTTAAGGCATAGACCCATCTTCTGTCACCTGTGCTATTTAAATAAAGAGGAACTGCCTCGCTGCAAACGTGTGGTGTTTCAGCACTTGGCTAATGTTCAATTCATCAAACAATATTGACTTTTCCGATATTTACTTTTGGTGATAGGACTAACTGTGGATTGTGACAATTAAGTAAAGATTAGGCCTATACTGTTTCGCTGGCGTTCTACTCATTGTATTGTCATCATTTGTCATTGTCATTCTATGATAAACGAGCACATTATTTTCAAATAAAGTTCTCCATGTCGCCATTAATTTGATCATGTTTTTATTTCTATTTTCATAATAACACCTATATAACTACATACAAATATCCATGAATTAAATACAGTGTGCTTTTATGTAAATAAGTATGGAAAACTTTTTAACCCGTAGTGAAAAGATAATCGTACGGTGTATATATATTATAAAACACCCGACGCACAATAATGGATCATTAAACACGTTAGCGGATGTCAATTCCGAAGTAATGGCTGTATATACATTATACTGTTAAATTCATTGAATATTAATTGACTATATACTGACTATATATATATAGTTTTATAAATGGAGAGAGAAAACTTTGCTTGCCTCCACTTGGAATCTAACCCGGGACATTTGGGCTAAAGGCCCAACACTTTACCGACTGACTTACGGTGGCTCACGATAGAATGCTTCCCGAATTCTAACCCAGTGAAGACCTGCATTTCTCTCTCTACATAAAGGACAATATAAAACAAATATAGTGCTTTAACTTAAATACCAGGCCTTTGAGGTACTAATCAAGCACCAAATATGGCGCAAATGACCATTAAATACACACCAGCCGTAAATCGAAGGGGACAGAAGTTACCGGAGATAGGTGTTTTGGAACAATTCATTCATTTTCTCCCTGATAGAAGATGGTATATGTACATGTATATAGCCGTATTTGCTAGCTAAAGGCACATAAGTTAAGCAGATGGCTAGTACAATCGCACTATTATTAGGAACTGGGGAAAATCCAGACACAAAACACTATTGGTTCATTTAAGCACCTGGTCAAAACAATATTCGAACAGAACCGAATTACGGTCACTGTCACCGGACTGTTCGTGCGTAAACACAAACGGTCAACAGCCAGATTTAATTCGCATTCCATTGACTGTTGTAAATCTTACAACCTTAGGGCACCCTAGTGGTCGTATCTAACAAACGTGGCTATATTTGTCAGCGTCTGTTATGGAGAAAAGCGATAAAAGCATAAAGGAACTAGGTACACGAGCGAAGATTTCCACATAGTTCGTTGTAAACTGTTCTAAGGCTTTTAGAAGAAACACTAATTTAAAATGTACACAACCATATTCAAAACACGGCCTAAATTCTCCCGAGAACGTTGAAAGAAAGCTGTAAAAAAGGTGAGAACTTTCGTGAAACAGTTTTATGATGCTGAGAATTTCCGCTGAGAATGGTTAACAAATTCCAGTGACACTATTCGCAAAACTTTATGTTTTAAAATATATGTCTACCTTTGTTCGGAATAAGAAGCTATGCTCAGGAGATTCACTGTTTTACCACACCGGTAATAAGGTTTACCATATTAACGGTGTGGTAAAATACTCACGTCTAACGTCTGTAAAATTATCTTCTCCAGTGCTAAGAAAAGACAACATGACTACGGTCTGGACATGCTCCTTCATGAAAAATGAGCTCAGTCTAAGCATTTGTGTCGATAAGCTACCGGCAATTTAAAACAGCTCGTCTGACATTATTCTTTTATGTTATGACATACACGATCCCGAATCATTCTGCAGTTTTCTATGGTTCATTCAGGGAAAATTACAAACGCTTGATTGAATATATTTTTGTTTATAAAAAAGAGGATCATAAAATCCGTATTTTCAAAACATATGGCTTTATACTGTAACCTACGGCTCACAATTCGTCGATGCTCAAACCCAAACATTACTCACAACAACACAATTTAAACACAATGTTAAATACAAATTAGAATAGAATAGGGTCACCACTCGCTTTAACACCATCCGATCCACTTATTCCTAATGTCATCCGCAAACTATCTGTGTGAAAATACAATCCCCAGCCACAGAAATCGAAGAACTGGTCCATTTACAGGAAAGAGTGGATTCTACTCTACGCAAATGAGATTAGAATTTTAATCAATATGACAGCAGCCTGCCTGTGAGATGAGACGAGGTTAGGTGGGATTCAAGTGTCTAATCCAGGAATCCTTCAACCAATAATCAGAATCAGTATATAGAGCTATTACAGCGGTTTTATTTAACATTCATCACACCGGTTTGCTAAATGAGGCGAGACTGACTCGCTGGAGAAGCTTTTAAGGAATAACATTTTGTTATTAACCAGTAATTAATTCTGGAATGCAAAATCTCCACCATTCTACTACATTTTAAAGCCAAAGTTGTTACAAACGATTTTAATTTTACATATATCACACCCGTTTGTTTTCACAATCAATTAGTATTAAACCAGATTGTTTAGTTTTATCTGTTACTTAATGAGGCTGAAATTGAGTCAATAGAAAACCATTCAAGAATAAAAATTGCCATTAACCAGTAAACAATTCTGGAATAAAAAATCTTCTCCACTGTACTGTATTTTAAAGCCAAGGTTGTGAACAAATGATTTTAATTTTACAAATATCACACCGGCTTTGTTCCACAATCAATGAGCATTAAACCAGATTGTTTAGTTTTTATATATTACTAAATGAGGTTAAAATTGAGCCAAAAGAAAAGCTTACAAGAATAATAATAATAAAAAAAATCATTAACCAGTAATTAATTCTGGAATGCAAAACATACTCTTTTACTACGTTTTAAGGCAGAAGCTGGTGTACATATGCTTTCAAATGTGTGTTAATTTTAGATATATCACACCCGTTAGCAGTCACATTACGTTAAACACCAGATTATTTAGTTTTTATCTGTAACTAAATGAGGCTGATATCGAGTTAATTGAAAAGCTTTCATAACTTTTATTACAAACCAGTTATTAATTCTGGAATGCAAAATCTATAGTACAACGTTTTAAGACAAAACTTATATACAAACACTGTTAAATGTGAGTGCATTTTACATATATCACACCCGTTGGCCTTTACAATCAAGTAGCATAAACGTAATAGTTAACTATATCAGGGTAAAATTGCGCGGAGATAAACCCGAGCTTATATTCGGACATCTCCAAGTGAAGTGAGACACAATTGTTACCAACGCTGTTAAATTTGGCTTGAAAACCAGACTTTCAAGGGATACATTTGTAGGGAAGACGAAGGTGCATTCTGGTTTTTCGTGACAATAACTTCTTTATTTGGGCTTAAACAAGCAGACAGTCTTAAGTATATTAGTATCTCAGCGTGTAAATACCACGCTAACAATGTATTCAATGCCGGCCAATTAGGGTAGAGTTTGTGTGCTCAAGGTTATTTCACTCAAATTACGCGTTGTCTTCTTGTAACGGGGCGAATCTTCGAAGACTACCTCATTGGAATATCGACAGCGAAGACACCCGATCACAGTGTTCTGACACCCGGCCTATACTCGATCTTGTCATAGTATACTGACACCCTGCCCAATACTCGATCCTGCCATAGTATACCGACAGCCTGCCCAATACTCGATCCTGTCATAGTATAATGACACCGTGCCCAATACTCGATCCTCTCATAGTATACTGACACCCTTCCCAATACCCGATCCACTCACCGTATACTGACACCCCGCCCAATACTCGATACTGTCATAGTATACTGACACCCATCCCAATAACAGTAAACTGACACCCGGACCAATATTGATCCACTTACAGTATACTGACAACCTGCCAATACTAGATCCACTAAAAGTATAACCCGGCCAAACAGTTGACCCACTCACAGTATACTGACACCCGGGCCAATACTAGATCCACTAAAAGTATACACCTGGCCTAATACTCAATCCACTAACATTATACTGACACCTGGCCAAATATTCCATCCACTCACAGCATACTGCACCCGGCCCAATATACGATCCGCTGACAGTATACTTAAACCCGGCTCAATACTCGACCCGTTAAAGTATACTGACATCCGGCCCAATACTCGATCCAGTCACAGTGAACTGACACTCGGCCCAATGTCACAGTATATATACTGACACTCGGCCCAATACTCGACCAAGTCAAAGTATACTGAGACCCGGCCCAATACTCGATCCAGTCACAGTATACTGACACTCCGCCCATTACTCCACCCAGTCACAGTACACTGATACCCGGCCTAATACTCGACAATTCAGAGTATACTGACACCGGGCCCAATAATGGATCAAGTCATAGTATACTGACACCCGGCCCAACACTAGACCCAGTGACATTATACTGACATACGGCCCAATACTATATCCAGTCACAATATACTGACACCCGGCTACTCGACCCATTGACAGTATACTGACATCCGGCCCAATACTTGACCCAGTTACAGTATACTTACACCCGGCCCATTATTCGATCCTATGTAGCAACCACTAATGTAATAAAAATCCACTAATGTAATAAATTTATTACATAAGTGGATTTTTATTACATTAGTGGTTGCAACAGCAACCACTAATGTCATAAAAATCCACTAATGTAATAAACTTGGAAGTTTGGAGAAAATAACCAAAATTGATTGGGCAAAAGTATTTATTTT